>QLON01006040.1:25597-69020 GCA_003313675.1 Termitomyces heimii
TCCCCGCGTTGAACCAAACGTCCATGATCCTGCCCCTGCCCCTGTCACTGTCCAGATGACCGTACTCGTGGCTAGTGCTTGTGCCCTCGTCGCGACTGTCTTGGCACGCTTCCGGTGGCGTGTGCACCCTGTCGAGTTGGCGCTGCTTCAAGTCCGTCAAGACGTTTTTGGTTTGGGTTTGTGTGTCCCACTAGAGTCCGAGTTGGATCTTGCGCTGTCTACGCCGTTACCTGACGACCGTGAAGATGATTTTGATTTGTCTTTGTCTGTCGATCACGAGTTTGATCTTGCCCTTTGTACACCGCTCCCTGAGGACCGTGAAGATGATTTTGATTTGTCTTTATGTGTCCAATTGCCTGATCGTGAGTTTAATCTTGCTCTTTGCACGCCGCTTCCGGAGGATCTTGAGGACGACTTTAACATGTCTCTCTGGACACCGCTGCCTGAGGTCGACGAACGCGAGTTTGATCTTGCCTTGTGCACGCCGTTACCGGATGATCATGAAGATGATTTTAATCTTGCTCTTTGGACGCCACTGCCTGAGGTGGACGAACGCGAGTTTGATCTTGCCTTGTGCACGCCGTTACCGGATGATCATGAAGATGATTTTAATCTTGCTCTTTGGACACCGCTGCCTGAAGTCGACGAATGCGAGTTTGATCTTGCCTTGTGCACGCCGTTACCGGATGATCATGAAGATGATTTTAATCTTGCTCTTTGGACACCGCTGCCTGAAGTCGACGAACGCGAGTTTGATCTTGCCTTGTGCACGCCGTTACCGGATGATCATGAAGATGATTTTAATCTTGCTCTTTGGACGCCACTGCCTGAGGTGGACGAATGCGAGTTTGATCTTGCGCTGTGTACACCGCTACCAGAAGATCATAAAGATGACTTTAATCTCGCCCTCTGGATACCACTGCCTGAGGTCGACGAATGCGAGTTTGATCTTGCGCTGTGTAAGATGACTTTAATCTCGCCCTCTGGATACCACTGCCTGAGGTCGACGAATGCGAGTTTGATCTTGCGCTGTGTATCCCACTGCCGGAGGATCACGAAGGTGAATTTAACCTTGCCATCTGGACGCCACTGCCTGAGGTCGACGAATGCGAGTTTGATCTTGCGCTGTGTATCCCACTGCCGGAGGATCACGAAGATGACTTTAATCTCGCTCTCTGGACGCCACTGCCTGAGGTGGACGAACGCGAGTTTGATCTTGCCTTGTGCACGCCGTTACCGGATGATCATGAAGATGATTTTAATACACCAACTCTTGACGACGGCAAGACTGACTTCAACCTCGCTCTTTCCGCGCCACTTTCTGAGGATGGTGAGGATGAACTTAACCTTGCTCTTTGTACACCGCTCCCTCCCGACGACGGTGATGCCTTTAACATGCTTACATTACCAGAGCACCCTCCTGTGGCAGCCAAACTCAGCACGAGCATCACGAACGACGTCTTCTATACGCAAGAGCCTATCAAGCCCGCTCCATGCGTCACTCGCATGACAGTGCCTCGGCAGCCCACAACACCGTCCCCAGCTTTCCCCTTCTGCACCCCCATCAAGCGGCAGCCTTTCAGTCGGAACTCTTCTTTCTTTACACCACAGAAACGACCCTCCCCATTTGTTACACCATGTCCCCAACAACGCCCTCGCCAACCTGGTCCCATCAACCCTCCCTTTACCCCCCGCCCAAGGTCATACCACGCGCAGCATGTTCAGCAACCCCCGGCTGTTGTATACCCCGATTATCCGCCTAGACCAGATACAAGATATCCCGCCATCCCTGCGCGTCTCCCCGCTTTGCCGACGTCCTTCCCACCTCCACCAGCGCCATCACGACAACCGTTGATGCCAACGCCGCCACCACCGCCATATCACATGCCGCCGCACCCACCACATTTTTTCTCTCCAGTCTCTGCACGTCCCCCTGCTTTGCCGATGTCCTTACCGTCGCGGCTGCCGCCACCGCCGCCACCACCACCATACCATATGCCGCCACCTCAAAGAGGAACACCGCTTCAGCCACCAGCGCCATCAGCGCCATACCACATGCCGCCACCACCAACAGCATCACCCCAACCACCACCAGCATCACCACTACCACCAAGTGGAACACCACTGCCGCCACCACCAACATCAACACCAGCACCATACAACATGCCACCATCAGCACCATACAACATACCACCACCAGCAGCATCACCGCTACCACCACCAGCGCCATACCACATCCCGCCTCACCCTCCGCATTTCTTCTCACCAGTCTCCACACCTCCCCCTCCTCCTCCACCACAACAGCCACAACCATGCCCACCACCACTGCATCACGCATCACAACATCCACCGTTCTTTTCTCCAGTCCCTGTGCCTCCACCTCCGCCACCCCCACCGCCACCTGCACCACAGCCACGACCTCTACCACCGTACCACGTACCACCGGATCCGCCGAATTCCTTTGCTTCACACGTACATCCGATACATCCGAACATGGCCACGACTATGACTCTCAACAAATTCAACTCCAACCCCGCAATGCGCCAGCACTACCCTAACCCCAATGCAAACATGCCTATGAACCTCAATAACTCTATGCCACACCAGCACCCGCCTAATCCCAATATAAACATGGCAATGAACTCGATGGGCCACCAGCACTCGCCCAATCCGAATGTAAACATGCCGATGAACGTTAACAACTCCATGGCCCACCGTCACTCACCTAACCCCAAAGCAAGAGCCATGGCACCGTATCCGCCGCCACAGCAACGAGGGCGGATGGCCGCGCAGGTGCGGGCGCCTGCACGGAGGTCCGAGAGCCCCCCACGGCCAATCGCGATTGTGCGGCCGTCGGCGTCGTTTGAGGAGCGCTACCGGATTGAGATGGAGGCAGAGGCGGAGCGCGTGAGGCGGGAGCGGGAGGCTGCGAAGATTGAGCGGGAGAGGGTGAGGAATGAGGGGTGGAATCGGATTCAGCAGGAGAGGAAGGCGAGGAAGGAGGCGAAGGAGGCGGCGAAGAGGAGGGAGGAGATGAGGGAGAGGGAGAGGGTGCATTTGGCTGAAGGGACGTTGCAGGTGGGCACTTTTATTGGAGAGAGTGTGATAGGATGTGGCTTGGATGCCAGTGCGGCAGCGTCCATATCGTGCCAAATGATGGTTGGAAGTAATGGATCGTGCGTCACTAGTGAAGAGGCGTGTACCTCTTCGCGACCTTTTGAGGCAATGGCCATAACAGGTTCGTCATCCGAAGGGTGTCTTAAGGGTAGGGGAGAAATGGGGTTGAGACCCTCGATTTCTTTTTGAACTTTGCATAATGTAGGATTTAGAAGAACTAGGATTTTTGTATCATATGTGTATGATATATTACAATGTAGATTAGAATGCTGAGGAACAGGTCTATATTTGCGAGGCGACGAAGCTTTTCAATGAATACATGCGAATTTAATTTGAGTCAAGCGGAGTGGGGAAACAAAAGTTTACGAAATAGTCTAGAGTCAAATATCAAGCAACAGAGAATTTTATTTTGAGCGTCTACGTACAGTGAGTAGAATCAATGGGTGGTCAACCAGGTGGCGCAGGATCTTGTCTTTTTTTTAAAAAACAAATCGCCGCAAAGTCAAAACACACACAACTTTTGCAAACCCTGGGCTAGCAAATTTCTATAGGCATAAAGGGGTATATACAAGATGTCTATGTAAGATCATTCATAATATCACCTGATAAACTAAGGACGGTCTTGATCTGAAACGGGGCTTGAATTCGATGCTTCATCCTGTCGGGACAAAGAGTCGTGTCAAAAAGATTACTCAACTCCATCAAGGGAAAACGCACCTCAAAAGTTCCGAACGGACGCTCCCTCGTAATCTTGGTTTCGCGAAACACCTTTATCCCGTGCAACTCTATCTGAGTCCTCTTCCGCGGCTCGGTTGTGCGGCCAGAGGGCGGTTGCTGACCTACTTTGACCTCAATTGGACTAGAACTTGTAGATAACGTGCGGTTTCGCGAGAAAATGCCTTTTGAGGACATGTAAATGCGGTTGTTAAATACTGATAAAAGAGTATTCGAGTACCTTTAAAGATGTCAGATGGTACAAGTTATGAGAGTAGCAGGGAACATACAGCTTTCCAAGTGCATATGCCCTAGGAGAATCTCAGAACTAGTAAGAGGATAACAGAGGGACTTACGGGGCCATAGAAATGCTAGGGTTGTGCTACAGAGAGTCTTTAAACAAGTTTACGATTGGAATCAGGAAGATATACTTACCGGAATAGCCAGCAGACAGACGAGCACGACTATTGCAACGCAAGCTAGATTAAATTGTTAGGTATGGCTCTTCAATTTATGGTCACCTTACCAGTCAATGTATTCGTCTCCACTGTCAGGCGTACGATACGCATCAAGATATTGTCCGTCTGTTCGATCTCCCGCGTTCTTGAGCGCAGAAGCTGTTTTGTGAGATTAAGAAACATATCATCGAAGGAGGAAGGAAAACGACTTTACCAAAACAGTCATAATCACGGCAATCAGTGTATCAGTCAATGCGCTTCCAGCGAGCCAGAGCTAGATGGCCCTTTTAAACATCACCTAGACGTGTTTCAGCGAAAACTTACAGATAGTTGCCATTTAAGAATGTCAAGGTGAGTCAAACTATCAACCTGAAATGTCTATGTAGATATCATAGTCTCAGCATTGATTAAAAGAAGTGTTAGAGTGGACACGTACGCCAATACCAGTAGCAATTGCACCTGCAAGACTGATACCTGCAACCTGTAGGGATATATTAAGTGATGATCGAAGTCCAAAATCCAGAGTATTAACAAGAAAAACGGATAATGGCAACCACCTTGATCTTTGCAGAACCCAGATGCGCCAACAGAAAAATGTCTGTGCAACGAAAGCGATGATACCATCCAATATCGGGGCGTCGAAAGCAGAGATAAATGGGTCGGAAAGCATCGTCAGGTTCCCGTAACCCCTCGCGAACCAGTGAAATGCATCTGCTGTAGCAAGCACAGATTGGACTGTATCAAGAAGGAACGTTCCATAGACTAATCTCGAAATGGGCGAGTGAGACCGGGTGTCCACGATCAAATGAGGCCTTACCCAACGCTTTGATTTTCTTATTGTCTTTAGAGAAACATTGGTGATAAATATCTGAAGAACGGTCAACACCACAGGAATGTACTTATGAATCCTGATGACTCGCAGATTTGCATCGTCAGAATTCCATATAGGAACCAGTTGAGCATGATTCCAATAAGCTGCGAGGAAATGACAAATCATTCATTGAAGAAGGTCCAAACAACTGTGTAAGACCCTACAGGTGGACCCGCGCTACGGAAGGAATTCAGTCGCGTTAAAAGAATATACGGTGATCATAAAAAGGGATTCACATAGAAGCAATTTCGGGCGGAATTGTGGGTAGGATGCCGACCTCAGAGGGCAAATCCATGGTTTAACTTGGCCACCTCAGATCAAAACAAGGGCGAGAGAAATAATTGAGATAGTGAAAGATAGCGGAGGCGGACAAATATGATTTGTGATGCCATGGGGCTCGTAGTATGTCAGCCGTTGAAAATGAGGCTGAACGTAGGAGTGGTGGACCCAAAAATTCAATGCTTACAGAGATGAAACATTGGAAATAACAGCAAGTAACACCAGTATAGGGTAACCTAGTGTTTTGATTTCGAAATGTTGAATCATTTTACATCTATAGATAATACACAATAAGTTGCACTATCCTCAGTCTATGTGCAATTGACTGAGGGTGTCTCCACTCATATGCCAATATGAATACATTGGTGACTGTAATGTTTTGCCTAAATGGAACACATTGGAATTGTCAGAGGCTAACCAAACCTCCTTGGGTCCGGTCACCTACTTTGAATAAGGGTTATCACGTGTGTTCGGCTACGCCACCTTTTTTAATTATTTGGTTATCTGGATTATTTGACGCCGATGGTCTTTATCTGTGATACCTCAGTTCGTACTCATATGCCGCGTGTGAACTGAGGAATGTTGGATAATTTTCTACATTGTACCATTATATTAGGACTTACTCTCATTAACCAGTACACTTGTTTCTATCTAGACATAGCAACAATTGCATGTCAGGCTTTAACAGAAATTGCACTCAACCAACCAGTTGGACTATCCTGTTCTATTAGAATAAATAACATTACTATCTGTGACCTGTTATGCAGAGTGGATAAGCTCTGGGCTGCCAGTCATTTTTATAGTGGGGAACCAAACTGCTACAGTGACCAACAGAGGGATAGTACTGTCAGGTCCTGCTAACTCAGGAGCTCACTCTGTTAAGCAGGAACCTACTAGCTGGGTCTTGCCAAAAAAGAAAACTCACATGGAGATGATAGAGTTTACACCAAAGGTTAGCATGGAAAGAGGTTGAGAAAGGGAAGAAAGAATTAAGGAGTTACAGAAGAAACAAAGGCAGAACAGGAAATCAGAAAAGTAGTCAGAGAGTTGGAGAAAGTAGACTAGTGATATGTAAAAAGGAAATGGGGACTGGAGTAATGGAGTAATGGAGTCAAAATGGAGTGAAAAAATGTTGAGATAGAGTAAAAAGAAGTCAAAACAGAGTAAGAAAAAGTTGAGATGGAAGAGAGAAGGAATTGGGCTAAATCAGAAATAAAGCAAAGAAGAGAAAGGAGGAAGGAATGTAAATGGAGTGGAAGGAAGATAAGAGTAATATAGAGAGAGTTGGAAGTGGGAGATGAAGATTTAAGAGAGACAGAGAAAAAAAATGAAACTGGAATTAATTAGAGAGTCAGAGCTGAATTGAGTCAAGAAAAAAGAGAGAAATAGAAGAGAGACTTAAAGAACTTAGTAGATTGAGGAGAGTTGAGATGAGACAAGGCAGAGAGGAAAAAGAGTTGAGAGAGATAATAAATTTGAGATAAGAGTGAGATAATAGAGAAATAGGAACCAAGAGATGAGAACAAGACTGAACAAAACTAGGCAAACTGAGTGCAATATTAAGACTACCTGTACCAACTACTGGAGCCTTCCCTAAGTACCTATGGAGTGTCTCAGGTGTCAAGAGTGAGTATGCACTACAGGTGATTGAGTATTGATGAGATCAGGCAGTGAGATAATTATATGGAAGTTGAGCTTTGCAAGACAATTACATAGAGTGGTGTTTGCAAGGTGTCAAGAATGATCTTGTAACAGCACAGAAAAATCAGTGATGTTAGAGGTTGGAAGAGGAAAAAATGAAGGTTGATATAGCCCTACTCTGCAGAGTGTGGATGAGTTGAGACAGGTACAGAGTGAATGGCAGAGGTATTTTGATGGCATAAAGAGTGGTGTGACTGAGGTCAAATCACATGACAGGTCACATAGTCACCAAGTCATGGAGCTGTGTGAATTGAATCACTTTTGATAAGGGCTCCATTAGAGCCCTCATCAAAAGTGATACATTTTCTATAGTTTTGCAAAAATAGAACTGAGCTCCAAGATTAATAAGGAAGCTGGTTCCCATAGCCCAACCAGTTTGGAAGTTTGTTCTTACAGTCCAGCCAGTGAGGAGTTTGCCAAAGGCAGCAAAAAGCAGATGAATTGAGGTAAAAAAGCATGGAAATTAAAAGGAAAGATGGAGTAAGAGACCTTTAAACTGACAGATTAGTCTAAATAGAGGCAATCACAAATAAACCAGTTTTCACTAAGTTCTGGGGCTGAATTACATTCTACAAATGCTTTTATGAAATAATAACAAATGAGTAATAGAGTTTATTAGTTTTTAATTAATGCAACCTCAGTCATATCAGAAGATGGTTTATATAGTATATAAAACTCATAACCTGAAGTAAACTACTGCTTTGGGCCTCAGATATCCACTCTCTGGAAATCCTGAGTATAGGCAGTCAGTTTCTTGCCTTTTATTACAGAAACCCCTTCTATTTATGCCTTTCCTTCCCTGCATAATGCATAATATTTTCTAATTATCCTAGACTATTTTTCTAGGAAAATTTATACCAAGTCTTTTGGAACTGGAAAATAGAGGCCCAATAACTGGAAAATGACTCAGAATAACCAGAAAATGTCATGCATCACAGGGAGGGGAAATAACATAAATAGAGGAGGATTCTGTGACATTTAGCAGGTTGCTGATTGCCCATGCTCAGAATCTCCAAAGAGTGGATATCTTAGGCCCAAGGCAATAGTATACTGTGATCAATAGTTTGATATGCTTTTTGGACCTTCTTTTGGTGTGACTAAGGTTGCATTGACTGAAAACTCAATAAACTCTATTACCCACCTATATATTTTATAAAAATACTTTGTGAAGTGTGATTTAGCCTCAGAACTTAATGAAAGCTGATTTATTTGTGATTGCCTCTATTTAGACTAATCCAAATAATCTAATTTTGCATCAATAAATCACCTAATTTGTGGAGATCTGAACAGCTACAGAATTGTTTTGCATATGAATTAGATCAAAATACTAATAAGCTGATTTCTCAACATTTAGGCCATTAATAAGGCTGATTTAACAGAATCTGGAGAGGGCTTTTCAAGGTGATTGTGGCTATGTCATTTGCCTACAGTTTTTAGCAAAAGTCTGTTTTATTCAGACTTTTTGATAATCAATAGCTTTGTCTTATTCTATTGTTGAGACAGATGTATTAATGTATTATAACACTTTAATAATATGTGGGGAGATGGTTTAACAACAAGCATTCTGAAATATTTTCTACTAATGATGCAAAATTAGGTTATTTGGATCAGTCTAAATAGAGGCAATTATGAATGAACCAGCTTTCACTAAGTTCTGGGGCTAAATTACACTTTACAAAGTACTTTTATGAAATATATGGGTAGGTAATAGAGTTTATTGAGTTTTTAGTCAATGCAACCTTAGTCACACTAAAAGAAGATCCAAAAAGCATATCAAACTATTGACTCAAAGTATACTAAACCTTGCATTCAATTATAAAGTGATTTAGACAAGAACTTGCTAATTAATAAATTAAACAAAATATTTAATTATTGGAGTAGTTTTTGACTCACTCTGATTTACTCTAATTTTCATATCTAGTACTTGGTATGGCCTCTATTTGCCTTTATAACTGCTTTGATCCTTCTTGTCATGACCCCTCCCCTCTGGAATTTCCCCAGGACATCCCTGGAGCCCCATCCAGGGCCCTCTTTTGTCAACTCCACAATGCACCCCACCCCTATAGCTGCCAATGCTGCCATCACATGCATTAAAGACCACCATCAGCCAGCCCCCCTGGAAACACTGCATCACAGACCCCAGGATCAACTGCCATCAATGATCAGATCATATAACCTACTTCTGGCCATCACACATCATGCATTACAGCTCCCTCTGTGCCAATTGATTGCATGCCCCACACATGCAATCCAAGTATACAGTCCCTGCCTGCTACTCAATGCCTCTCAGAGCCCATCCCAGACACCCCGGAACCCCAAGACCTGGCCCCATAGTACTTATAGTGTAGTTCCCCATTGTATTTGCTAGTCTTGATATTAACTTGAATTGTTGCATGCCCTCCTACTTGACTGGTATGCACTGACTGGCATGCTTTGACTGGCATGCCTGAATAATCACATGCTCTAAGTTTGATATGCACTTTGTAACTTATAATTTATTAACCCAGTCTCATTTTAGAACCCCCAGTTCCAACTCAACTACTCCCCAACCCTCAGCCTCTAAAACACCCAAAGCTCCAGGTCAAGTTCCCTTCCTCAGAACCACTCCTTGTCCACATCTTGAACCCCAGAGTCTTAGCCTTGAAGCTCCAGATACCCAAGTATCCATAGATCAAATCTGTCTTGTAAGGGCATTGCTTTCCCAGAAAGCCCCCAATTCAGTGGAACCTGACACTTCTAAGCATGCTTTTTATAAAGCTTTGGTATATCTCTGATAGTATTTCATTTCACTCCTTGACCACTCTTTTCCACAACTCATGCATTTCTTTAAAAAGTACTTTATACTCCAAAAATTTGCACTTGATGTAAAACTAGAGGTGTTCAATGAGATTGAGGTCAGGAAATTAGGCAGGTTAGAATATCACAATCATGTTGTTATCAGAAAACCAGATTGTTGCTCATTGGGAAGTGTGTTTTGGGTTATTGTCTTGCTAAAAATATTATTCTTCCTCTTTTATTTCTAACTTTTCAAAGCTTTTTAAAATTTCATAATACTATAAAGCATTCATCTTTTCCTGAACTTTTATAAGCTTCTTCATTCCATTCCAACTTATGCAGCCCCATATCATTAAATTATTTCCTTCTCCATGCATAATAGTGTGGTCAAATAGTGGTTTTTCTGGAATTTTTTACATATATACCTTTTCATCTGATTCTTATCACTCACTAATGCAAAATTAGGTTATTTGGATTAGTCTGAATAGGAGCAATTACAAATGAACCAGTTTTCACTAAGTTTTATGGCTGAATTACACCTTATAAATGCTTTTATAAAATACACAGATAAATAATAGAGTTTATTAGTTTTCAATTAATGCAACCTTAGTCACATTAAAAGAATGTCTAAATAGTATATAAAACTAATGACCTAAAGTAAAATATTGCCTTGGGCCTAGGATATCCATGTCTTAGAGATTCTGAGCATAGGCAATTAGTTTCTATGCTGTGTAAGCACAGTTACATAATTAATTTGGATATGAATTAAATCAAAATACTGATAAGCTGATTTCTCAATATCTAGATCATCAATTAAGTGATTCAACATAATTTAGAGAGGGCTTTTTAAGGCAGTTATCTCTACAGTTTTTGGCAAAGCTGCTTATAGCTTTTAGCAGAAGTCTGTTTTATTTTCACCACTCTCAACAACCTTCTACTTCTCCTCCCATTCTCCTTATCACTCTTACTATCCCTTATCTATTACTCTTAAAACTTTAGCTCTGCAACATGGCTGTAAAGCATGAAGTGGAGCTATTGAAGGAGCCTGTGCAAGCTGAAGATACTAATTATGCTATAAAGTTGTAATAGCAAGTGAAGGCCCTCTAGAACTAGGCAGAGCACAATAAATTGCAGATGCATAAGATAGTGGCCCTTTTCCACACTTGTCAAGATAAGTTAGCTGCTCTGCACCAGGTTCTGTCCTGCAATGAGGATAAATTGGTGCAGACTTGCATTAAATTTGTCTTATTGCAGCAAATGCCTTAAGTTGTACAGTTAGTCAGGATACAGATTAATGGCAATGGAGTGAGGAGTATAAGGGAATACTTAGTGAACTAAAACATGCAGACTTCTCTAGTCTAGGATATTAATAAAGATAAGCAAAACTGAAATTCTTTATACCAACAATTAGGCCTTCTCTCCTTGTACAATCTATTCCAATGGCAATTGTTATGAAATGTTGAGTCTCAATGCCATTGAGCATATCAATTACTTATGCATTTAGAAATTATTTTGGATCTGTCATCATTGCAAGCTCTTCAATGGCATCACTATGGCTCACAGCTTTGTGGAGGAGGGTGTAGGCCATATTCACTCTATTTATAGGTTGCCAGTCAAGATGAGGAAGGATATGGCCACAATGCAGGCATTGGAGGTTTTTCTTCCTTCTTTAACATTCCTTGAAGTGGGTCACAACAAATTTAGTAAAGGAGCTCTTCAGTGCAGAAGCTATATAGAAGGAGCAAAGTTAAGCAATAATGGAGGTGTTAGATGTTGAGAAGTACTTGGAATCAGAGGTAGAAGCTGTAGATGTAACTACAATGAAAGACAAACAGAGTTTAGTTAATCTGATAGTTTAGGGGAGTAGCTGGATTTGGTGATTAGTTGCTGTTTTAGAGTGTAAAGCTCTGGGACCAAATTAGAATAATAAGTCTAATCTATTGTAAAGATTGTAGTACTAGTAGCTTATATATGATAGGGTGGAGAGTGTGTAGTGACTAAGTGTGAAAAAGAAAAAGAAATACAAATAATTGTAAAGAAGAGTAAAATAAACAATGTAACAATGGAGAATTTGAGTAAAGAAAATGTAAAAAAGAAATGTAGGTGGACATTATGTAGATGTAAATGTATATATATAGATTGATGTTTTTATATGTCTGTTTCAACAATGAGACATGACAAAGCTATTGATCATCAAAAAAAAGTCTGAATAAAACAGACTTCTACTGAAAACTATAGGCAAATAATATAGCCAGAACCAACTTAAAAAGCCCTCTCCAGATCATGTTAGATCAGCCTTATCAGTGGCCTAGATATTGAAAAATCAGCTTACCAGTATTTTGATCTAATGCACACCCAAATCAATCATGTAACTATGCTCAGAATTTTAGAGATTAAGTGATTTATCTTAAATAATCAGAATTGTCAATGCATCAATAACAAAACAAGGCAATCACTGCAGATCTGATGGGATGATCAAAGATATAATCACATCAACTGATAAGATAATCTTCTGCTAAATGGGGCTGTGGCTGTGCAATGCCATCAATTTAGCATCACACCTTAAGAATAAAATGTGTATATCTCAGCAGAAATACATGTGAATTCTTACATATTGGGTATCATTTTCATTGCCTGATCAATCTGCACACAATGTAAGTTGTTTGAAGGCATTTTGTGGCAAACTGATAGAGGAATCAGCAATTTTATGAAAAAAATTAAATTTAGTTATTGGAGAAAATTGAGCAAGCATCAGTAAAATAGTGATATCTTGATGAGATAGCTACCAAACCCTATTGTGTTTGGTATCATTGAAAACATCTGATCAATCCACACCTGATGAAAAAGGTCCAAAGGCACTTTGTAGAGAACTGAAGTAGATATTAGAAATTTATAGAAGCAGAGCATTAAAATCAATTGGGGAACATTTCTGGGCCAGGAAAATTTATACTAAGTCTTTTGAGACTGGAAAATGAAGGTCCAATGACCAGAAAATGTTATGCATCATGGAGTAAGGGGAGAGAAATAATATAAATAGAGGGAAATTCTGTAACAAGCAGCAAGTTGCTGATGTCAGGTCTTGCTGATCTCAGAGCTCACTCTATTGAGCAGGAACCTACTAGTTGGGTTATGCCAAAAGGGGGACTTACACAGAGGCAAGGGTTTAATGTTGGAGGTTAGTGCTAAGGAGCTTTAAAGAATAAAAAGAGAAGAATGAGTTATGGAAAAGAAATGAAGATACAGAGAACTGGAAATGGAGATGAGGGATTAGTGTAAGTAAGATTGGAAGTGAATAAATAGGAAACAGAGTTGAGACAGAATCAAGACAGAGTAAATGTAGGTAGAAAAGGATATAGAGGCAAACTGAACTAGGGAAGAAAAAAGGGAGAGTAAAAAAAAAAACAGAATAGATGGTAGTGTAAAAAGACAAAGAAGTAGTAGAAGGGTAAAATAGAGAGAGATGGAGGAAACTGGAAAAGATTTAAAAAGTCAGAGCTGAGTCAAGTCAAGAGGAAATGGAGATGGAGTATGAAGAAGACTTGAGGAGTTGGAAATAGAGGTTAAAAGTGGGACAAGACCAGGCAGAGACAGAAAAAGTGGAGAGCAAGGAAAGGAGATGAATCCAGGGATATAAATGTAGAGGATAGCTGAAGAGAGAGAGAGAAGATGAAAGGAGAGAGAGAAAACAAAAGAGACTGAAGAGACTGGCAAACTCAGGAAAACTATGGCAAGCTATAGTAATATCAAGACTATCATACCAACTACAGGGGCCTTCCCTAAGTAGCTATGGAATGTCTTGGGCCTCAAGAGTGATTGTATATTGGAGGAGATTAAGCATTGGTGAGATCAGGTGATGGGATAATTATGTGAGAGGTTGGGACTTGTGGAGCAATTATGTGGAGCAGTATTTGCAAGGTGTCAGAAGTGATCTAGCTCTGTTGCGGGAGAGTTGGTGATTGTCTAGTCATGTGAGGTAGTGGCCTATACAAGGAAGCTCAGTAATCTTAGTGATCAAATCAGTGATATTGGGCGTTGGGAGAGAAAAAAGTGAAGGTCAATGTAGCAATATCCAGGAGTGTAGTGGGGTTGTGACAGCTGATTGTCCATGCTTAGAATCTCCAGGGAATAGATATCTTAGGCCAAGGCAATATTATACTTCAGGTTATTAGTCTTATATGCTAGTTAGATCTTCTTTTGGTGTGACTGAGGTTGCATTGACTGAAAACCAATAAACTCTATTACCCACTGTTATATTTCATAAACATACTTTGTAAAGTGTAATTTAGCTTCAGAACTTAGTGAAAGCTGGTTCATTTGTGATTGCCTCTATTCAGACTAATTCAAATAACTTAATTTTGCATTAATAGCAGTCAAGACTACTCTGCTGTTAAAAGGTCTTCAATTTCATAGACTGTAAGAGTGACCTCTAAAGGCTATAACTCAGTCATACAGCTGGCAGGAAGAAATCCAAAGTATATTAAAGTATATACTAACAATATCCTAATGAACAACTACTTACCTGGCAGAGGGAAATCCAAAGAAAACAAGTTTAGAAATTTTGTTATGCCAAGATGGACACTTCTGGGGCCTCTGAAGCATGGGAAACAACTGTACAGGATAACAAAACCTTAAATACTCAAAAATTGCTTAAACAAATAATTGTCCAAGCAAAGCAGGGAAACTCAGGACTTTAGAAGTCAAAAAGGCATAATCCAGCTTATATAAGTGGTCTGTGTGTGGTGTTGAAGGGGCCACACTTATCTAAATGATAGCTAAAGAATCAGAGCACAAGAATCAGAGCACCTCAAAGGCTGAAAATAGTACTAATAGATAGTGTGAAGAGAATAGAAGCAGTAAAGTAAAAGAATGACTGAAGATATAAGGAAATGAATGAAGGTAGAATGAAGGAACAAGAGTGAAAGAGGGAAGAAATGAAGAGTCCCCTAACATGGACTTTTTTAAGAACTAGCTAGTGATGCAATCAAACAGCAGTTCAGTACTGGGCCAGTGAGCATTTAGTTTGAGAAGACAAAAGCAAAGGTAGATGCTATTTGTTGCAAGCCTGGAAGACATAGTAGCAGGGTTCAAGGAGGTAGATCATATGGTGTGGCAAAGGTTAAATAAATACAAGGAGATCATTTGTTAGTATGTGCAAAGACATGAGATTGCACTTAATGGCAATATGGCTTGCTGATTGAGATGTAAGGGTCTGAAGATGCCAAGAGTGTGAAATGTAACGAGGGAGTATGAGTTCTTCCATGGATGCAATTACTGCTCAAAATGTGCTGTCCAATAGCCCATAACCTGCTAAAACTCAATACCTAGAAGACATGGCAAGTCCCCAGATCAATGTATAATTGACTAACTATAGCTACCTAGAAGAAATGGTAAGTCTGTAGCTAGATCAATATGTGTTCTGATTGGTGTATATAGATAGGTACTCATCCTCAGATTACCATACAATTGACTGAGGGTGTTGGTGATATATGTCTGTATATGTACGTACTGGAACAATGGTAGTTGTGTCCTAGGGCCGTGTGGCCAGTGTCCGGGTAAATAATGAAAGAACAAAGGAATAAAGAAATAAAGAAATAGGGGTACAGAGAAGAGGCAAATGAGGTGGCCACGGTACGCTTACGCTCACCAACATATGTCAGCGCCTGAATGCCCGCAAATGACGATCGTGCCCTGAAGATCGTCCACCCACAATGACAACACCATCGATCTTCGGTCACTCGATGACATTAACACACCCTACTCTTTCATACAATCACATTTCGGAAAAAGCATACAGGGACAATGGCCCCCATTGTTACACAACACGTAGATATACTTCCTTTATACGAACGTAATGCTGATACCGTACTCGTTGAATTGCTACCATTAGTATTGTGACAGGTACAGCAACTATACTGGACAAAGGAATTGCTTGCATTAGTGTATAGACTGACTTATCTTCCATCAGTGCCACTTTGAGTATAGAGTTCTAACAGATTAAGCCTTGGAGATCTCGATCTGACCAAGTTCTCAACCTCCCGTGTCTGCAGGTCAAGCTTAACTTCCACTACTACAACCTCAGGCACAAGCTATTTGATGACGAGAAATGATTGGCCAAGTAACAAAAGTTGGCATACGCTTTGGCTCAAATCTTTAAGGTCCATTATTACAGACAAAACCAGTCAGGAGTTAGCACTAGTGATACAGAGTCACGCTTCGTATGTCTTCTGTACCAGGAATCATTCTATCATCCCTCTACTGCTAGAAACTTGGCCCACTCCTCCTGATCCATCGTATAGCATTCTGCATTTCCTGGGAACAATCCCTCTTTTACCGCTGTCACGTATTGAGCGATGCTACGCTCCCTTGGCTTCTGCAAGTCTCCGAATTGCCGCACGAATTTAGCCTTGCGACCGGACCAAGTGCCCATTACATCGTCCCACACGAGAACCTTTGTTCCATCGTGGTGAAAGATACTCTAAGCTTCAAAGTGTATTGTAACCTACCTGTCCACTTGTTCCAGGCCCTGCACCAATTCCAATGGTAGGGATCTTCAGTCGTTCTGTGATGTACGACCCTAACTCATTAGGGACAGCTTCAATAACGATTGCAAATGCTCCGGCATCCTCTAAAGCCAGAGCATCATCAAGGACACGTCTAGCGGCTTCTACACTTCGACCTTGAACTCTGAAACCTGACATTGCAGTGTGGCGCTGGGGCATTAGTCCGATGTGCGCCATGACGGGAACCCCATTGTTTGTCAAGTGGCGGACAACGGCCGATATCTCACGTCCACCTTCGAGTTTGACTGCATCAGCGTGCCCCTCCTGTATCAATCGTACCGCATTTGTGCTGGTAGAGGCTGGTGAAACATTATATGTGCCGAATGGCATATCTACAACGAGTAGTGGGTGAGTTGTGCCACGAGATACGGCACGCGCATGGTGGATCATCTCTTGCAAGGTCAATTCAGTGGTAGAACCATAACCAAGGCAGACCTGTGCCAAGGAATCGCCAACCAGCGTAATATCTAGGTCGGTGTTCGACGAACAGGCCAAACCGGTAGGATAATCGTACGCTGTCAGCATCGTAATTGGAATTTTGTCCCTTCGTTTAGCTCGCAGAACTTGAATCGTAACTTTGTTGCGACCTAGTTACGAAAATGTTGAACAGTAGTCTCTAACGCTATGACAAACTTTACCTTCTGATGTTCCTTGGACTGGTCGTGTATGGACACTCATGGATCGACGAGCGAGCATGTGTAACATATTTCCCTTGAGGACCCAACGCTTAGCAAGAAGAGACATTGTGATGCAAGTAGGAACCAATTCAGCTCACTATTTAACTGGTCGTCGTTTTGTACATACTTCGGAGAAAAAAACGAGTTCTATTTGATGAATCAAGATTCAAAGAGTCTCCGGAAGATAAACTTTGATGCTCTTTTTATGTCAATCAAAAATACGATGCAGAGTTTGGAGCAGGGCCGTTGACTATCGCAGCTTGTTGAGTGCTCAGTTTGAAGATCAACCTTAGTTGCTTACCAGAGACTGATCTCCATTGAGACTGCATTAGACGTCAACCCAGAGTTTGAATCAGCTTTAAACTTCTGTCAGGATCAAGGGCCACGTTGACAATGGCACCGTAAGCACGCGACAAAGAGATGACTCTCGTACCTGTAGCGGTTTGGTTCCCCGCTATGGAAATGACTGGCAGCCCAGAGCTTGGTCCACTCTGCGTAATGGGTAACAGATAGTAACGTCGTTTGTTCTAATGGGGACAGGATAGTCCAACTGGTTCGTCGTGTGCAATTCCGACGTGTTCCATTTTAGGCAAAACATTACAGTACCATATCACACCTATCACACGGACATGAACAAAGCAGACTTGAACTTATATATACACACTATGATACGGACAACTGAGGGTAAGCCTAACTTATTACATGGACAACATAACAATTAGACTAACTGTACCTCTAGATTAAATACTTATGAGTATCTGTGTTTGTTAGGTACAGAATATCAGTCGTTATCACACAGACTGAGGATTAGATACTTACGTGTATCTGTGTTTGTTAGATCCCACAGGTTCAGTTTCCAACAACCTCCACCGTAAACCTTAAGAACTCATGAACCTTAAAACTTCATAGACCTTAGAAACTCTCGATCAGTGCTCCGGACATAGTGTTCGGAGTAAAATGAGAGAAACTAGTTCCATTTTGTAGATAAATCAGAGGTCTAGTCCTCAGTGACTCTGGGTTAGACTGACATATACATTACCTGTAGATACCACAGAGTTTAAGTCTACAGGAGAAAAGTAAATAGCCGTACGTGTAAGTAGAAGATAAAAGCTAACTCCCACTCAGTGACTCTGTGTGATAGAGTCGACTGAGGGTGGCAAATTTCGTACACTTGATAAGTAATGAAATCATTTAAGGTTTAATAATAAAGATGATCGAATCTTATCATTTACCGAGTTGGCCATGTGCTTCGACGGCTTTTATAAACGTCACCAGGCCCTGCCAAGATGTGGATGCTCCTGGTCAACGAGACTTTGCAGAATCAAGCAACAATTCAAAAAATTCAATCGCTGTGTTGTAAAACCGCAAATCACATCATTTCGCGCTTGCAGGCACCACAGTGGGGCCACGAACTTCCTTTACAAGGTCAGTAAGTTCACTCCGAAATGGCACCTTACAACAGACAAGGATCCCGCACGAGTGTGGTCACTTGTCATGTTTATCTCCATTCCGATGATTCAATTGTAAGCCAAAACACATGGTCGGTAGATAAGGATTTCTCTGCTCCATGCTCCTAATCCCGGTGCATGGTGATAACTTACGTGCAGTAAGTTCCTGAGAACTTGAAAGTAAGAGCTTCTTTGCACCGTTATCTTCGCGCAGCAGTTGTACTATGTCGACCAATCCGTCTTCCGAAGTCGTTTCTACAAAGCTTGAGAAGGAAAGGGACAGAGAGACGATTGTAGAAGGACCGCTACCCTTTGTGGAATCCTTGGCATCAGCTTCTGGCTCTTCAACTAGAAGCAGGAGTGGTTAGTCGACGTGAGTCGTGGAGCTAATGAGTGCTGCACGCGTTTATAAGGCTTAGTTGCTGAAAAGAACGAGCAGTATACTACAATGGTGACAATGTATCTCGTCCAATTGAATAGCGTTTTGAGCTTCTGACTGATCGATGTCATTCTCCTCAGGGTCAGACCCATGAATTATGCCATGACTCTCTATATGTTGCTTTCATCATTTATGGTGCAACTCTTGTAATCCTACGCCGCCGCCTTTCCTCGCCTCACACGCAATACGGCTCATGTGAGAGAAGTGCAAGAGAAGTATGAATCTGGATAGATATCAAAAGAGGTTTATGACTTGGCAGAGAGTCTTGAGAAGAACCATATAAGTAACATCAGTATGGTAAGTATGTGTCTCTGACATCTAGACTTATTCCTTGATTCAATAGTCTGACAGACCCATAGCAACATTGGATACATCTGGACACTCTGCATTAATCTCTCCATTCTCATACTGTGAGGAGTAATCCAAAATCAGATAATTACACCCTCCTTTTGTATGCTAGCTTGAGCAGAGAGGATAGCATTGAAAATAATTCTTATTTTATAGAACAAATACTCACTGGACCATGCTTGGTATGTGGTGGTGTAAGGCTTCATTCTTCCATTGACTTTATTTTACTTGACCTTATTTTAATCAACTCCTGTTTCTTCATTTAATAGTCTCTCTGTCATGACCCCACCACACTCTTCTGGGCATGACCACACCAACCCCCACCCTCCTTCTTTTCCAATATCCAGCCACCACTGATCCAATCACCAGGCTTTCCCAAAGCCTCTGCTCCCTGACAACTCAACCATGCTCAGCTCCCCCAATGAGGCCAGATCACTCCTGACACCAGACAAGATACCACTCTACAGGATCACCCTGCAGCTCTTGACTTCTATGCAATCATCCTGCCACCTGACCACATCAAGGCCCAATCTCCTCCAGTGCACAATCACTCCTGAAGTCCAAGACATCCTGCAGGTACTTAGGTAGTAGCCCTGTAGTCAGTACAATAGTCTTGATATTAGCTTTGCCCACATGTCTCTAGGTTTCCTACTTGTTCTCCTTCTCATCTGTATTATTACTCTCTTGATCCTATTCCATTTATTTCTGCACCTGTCTCATTTCTCTCCTCAAGTTCTTTTCCATCTCCACCTTATCTCATTTACTGCCTCTATCTTCATCTCTCTCTTCTTCTTCCTTTTCTCCATTCTCCCTTCCCCTTAACTCAACTCAGCTCCAACCTCTGATTTCCTGGTTCTTTTCCACATTTTTGTTTTACTATCTCCTTCCCATCCCATTTCTCTTTCTGTCTATCTCTCTCTATTAAACTTCTGCTTCATTTCCTGCTCTGATCCAGTCCTCCTTTCTCTCTTACCTGCTTCTTACTCTTATCTCAACTCCTTTTCTCAACTCTATTTCTCTATTCTACTTACCTCTGTTTTATCTACCTTTCTTCTTCTCTGGTTTCTGACTGCCATTTCCTTCCTCCTGTAATTTCCATCTACATAATTTTATTACTCCCTCCATCTCCCACAATTCTCCTAGTGTCTAACTCCAGCACCAACTCCAGACCTCTGTGTATGTCTCCCTTTTTAGCAAAAGGCAACTAGTAGGTTCTTGCTCAACAGAGTGAGCCCCTGTGTCAGCAGGACCTGACACTCTTAATCCTGTTCCTACTCTACTCTATTCATTTTCCCTTTCTTCTTTTTCTCATCTACTCTGATTTTCCTTTATTTGCTACTAGCCTCTTCTGTTGTTCCTCTACTCCTTTGGTGCTAACTCCTTTGTGGCATCTTGTCTGTGCACATTTTCAATGTCAAAATCCAACTAGTAGAATCTTGCTCAACAAAGTGAGATCCTGAGTCAGAAGAACTTAATAGTGATGGTCTCTACTTTTGAACTAGCCAACTTTTGGTTTCTTGTGTGAGTGACATCTGTAAGTGCAATTCTGTCTGGTCTATTACATGTTGGGCCATTTTGATTTTGATAGATAAAGTATATGGGGTATTAGTAATCAAAGAAAATACACTATAAATATAGCATCATGGTCTCACCCTTGGTTTACTGTATCAAGCAACAACTTTGTTATTGGATATCTGGCCCTAGCTCAAGTGGCCCTCTCCATTGTTCTTGTGTGGGTGACATCTGTAAGTGCATATTCTGTCTGTCCTATGTCATGTTGGGCTATTTTGGTTTTGATAAAGTATATGAGGCATTATATAAGAGAACTAGTCTTCAGACTAAGTCTAATCCTATCTGTCAGGGGACCACCTTCTAGCAGTCCCCTAGCCCTTATTTTCCTGCCAAAAGTGTGCTATTCATTTCAGTTCATTCACCACTTATGCTGCTTCGTCCAACTCTCCACTGGCTGGACCATGGGAATTAATTTCTTCATTGGCTGAGCCTCTGTCCCTGGGAATTGGATCACTTTCGACAAGGGCTCTGATGGAGCCCTCATCAAAAGTGATCCATTTCACATGGCCCCATGACCTGGGGACCATGTGATTGTGACGTGACCGTGACCATGACTGCGACAACAGTCACATCAGTCACACTAACTTCCAGCTAATCCCCCTGAGGCATCTGATCCACAGGACAATGCTTGAAACTGCTTGCTCACTCTAGAAGCTCAGATACAGGCCACTCAAGCTTTTCTCACTCTCTATACTGCAGAACTTGCTGGATTATGTCAGACCACCAACACCATCTCTCACTCCTTGCAACTGCTTTTGGAATGCCTCCCCTCCACTCCCTCCACATCTCCCACACCACCAGAACCTATAGTGGTCACTCATTTCCCCACTACAGCATATAACAAGATCCTATGTCTGGCACTCCCAAATGTGTATGATGGTGACTGCACAGTAGGAGAACATTTCCTCCAGTCTTGCATCACCTACATTCAGCTTAGCAGCAGCAAACTATTTTCTGTCAACTGGCAGAGTGACTCCTCAGACTTGTTCTCTTTGGATCTCCCTCTACTAGGTTAGTACTTTACTTACTTAAATTGTCATACATTATTAATATACTTTGGATCTCCCTCTGCCAGCTGTGTGACTGAGCCACAGCCTCCAGAGGTTGCCCTAACACTATCCCAAACTTAATTCAACAATATGCCCACTCTTAGCAGATCCACACAAGCCTTGATGAGTCATATTGATGTAAAATCAGATTATTTGGATTAGTCTAAATAAAGGCAATTATAAATGAACCAGCTTTCACTAAGTTCTGGAGCTAAATTATACTTCACAAAGTACTTTTATGAAATATATAGGTGAGTAATAGAGTTTATTGATTTTTAATCAATGTAACCTTGGTCACACTAAAAGAAGGTTTAAAAAGTGTATCAAACTAATGACCTGAAGTATACTATTGCCTTGGGCCTAAGATATCTACTTCCTGTGGATTTTGAGCATGAGCAATCAGCAATATTCTGAATGTCACAGAATCCCCCTCTATTTATGTTATTTCTCCTCCCTATAATGCATAATATTTTCTGGTTATTCTGAGCCATTTTTTAGCTATTGGGCTTCCATTTTTCAGTCTCAAGAGACTTGGTATAAATTTTCCTAGCTCAGAGAGGGTCCTCCAATATTTTTAGTGCTTTAATTCTGTAAATTGTTAATATCTTCTTCAATTCTTCACCAAATGCATCTGGACATTTTTTATCAAATGCAGATCAATTAGACTTTCCGATAATAATAAACATAATAGGGTTTAGTGGCTGTCCCATTAAGATATAAGCATTTTACTGAAGGCTGGTAAATTTCCTCAACAGCTAAATTTAGCTTTTTCCATTAAATCACTAATTCTTCTATCTATTTACCATAGAATATCTTTAGACAGCTTCCATCATGTGTGGATGGATCAGGCAATCAAAATAATACTTAATATATAGAGATTCACATATAATCCTGCTGAGATATGTCTATTTTATTGTCAAGGTATAATGCTTTATTTAAGATAAATCACCTGATCTCTAGAAACCTGAGCATAGTCACACAATTATAGTCACATGATTGATTTTGGTGTGCATTAGATCAAAATACTAATAAGCTGATTTTTCAACATCTAGGCCACTAATAAAGCTGATCTAACATAGTCTGAAGAGGAATTTCTAAGGCAGTTCTGACTATATTATTTGCCTACAGTTTTTAGCAAAACTGCTTATAGTGTTCAATAGAAGTCTATTTTATTTCTTATTATGCAGCAATGGAAACACACTCTCTCTTACCAGCTAATATAGTATAAGCTACCTATTTACAACCAGCACTGAATAGTATCTTATTGACTACTTACTTAATTGCCCAATATGCTATTAACCTTCAACAATGCTGAAATAACCTGGCAAAACTACACAAGACTGTCTTTAGTGCTTATTGTAAAGCTATGTTAAAGATTTCTTACTTCAGATTTCCTTCTAACTCCCAGGCTCTTTCACTCTAATTCATTTGCTTTTGACTGCCTTCATCAAATTCCTCACTGGCTGCACCATGGAAACAATCTTATTGGTTTAAAGCCTTTGCTAGACTCTAAAAAATGAATTACTTTTGATGAGGACTCAATTAGAGCCCTCATTAAAAGTAATCCAATTTATATAGCTCCCATGACCTAGTGGCCATGTGACTTATGACATCACATATGACAGTCACATGACTTGATCTTGGAATATTTTCTATCAATGGATAGAGTAAATCCTTAGACTTATTCCCTTTGGATCTTCCTCTACCAAGTTAGCATCTTATTGTAAAAGTAACTTCTGAAGGCTGTGGCTCAATTACACAGCTGGCAAAGGGAAATCCAAAGTATATTAATAAGGGTAAGATAGGTATAAATAATAAGGTGCTAACCTGGTAGAGAGAAATCTAAAAAAAACAAATTTAAAGATTTATTTTGCCTATTAATGGAAAATATTCTGAGATCAAGTTATGTGATTGTCACATGTAATGCCACACCATGATGTCATGCTGATTTCATGCTGTGTGACTGATGTGACTGATGTCACAGCCATAGTTATATCACAAGTTACATAGCTATCAAGTTATAGAGGCAATATGAATTAGATCATTTTTGATGATGGCTTTATTAGAGCCTTTATTAAAAGTAATCTATTTTCCAGAGTTTAGCAGAGGCTTCCAACTAATAAGGAAGTTTGTTTTCATGATTCAGCTAATGAAGAGTTTGATGAAGGTGCTTAGCAGTGAGTGAATTAGAGTGAAAAAGCCTAAAAATTAAAAGGAAACATGGGATAAGAAACCTTCAAATGGGTGATTTCCTAATATCACCTCTTTTTTAGAGTGCATTGCCTTGATGCACCAGATAAAAGAAGTTTTAAAGAGCACAATCCACTGGAGTGAGCAAGTACAGCCTACAAATAGCTTGGAGAGCATTAGAATGCCTTTAGTAAAAGTTCTGGACTAA
This sequence comes from Termitomyces heimii, assembly GCA_003313675.1. Taxonomy (NCBI): domain Eukaryota; kingdom Fungi; phylum Basidiomycota; class Agaricomycetes; order Agaricales; family Lyophyllaceae; genus Termitomyces; species Termitomyces heimii. The sequence goes on from QLON01006040.1 coordinate 50,004, forward strand.
ACTGAGTGTATGAATATTCTTCTGTGATTTTTAAGAAATGTCTTTAATTTCATAGCCCTTCCACTTAACCTTAAACTGAAGCTTGCATTAAAAGAGGTAACTATTTAATATTTTCTCTACTTTATACTCCTCTTTATTATCATGGATCACTGGAGGTGGAGAAGTTTGAGATGACATTTTAGAATTGAATTAATGAGTGCTAGAGAGAGTTTAACTATATTGAAGACAAAATGCAGTTGCTTCATTGCTAGAAGCAGCTTTAAGCAGTAGGCTAAGAGCCTTACTTAGCACTCCATAATAAAAGAATCTAAGTTACAGTAAAATAGCTTCTTAAAGAGCCAAGTGGTGAAAATATTTGATGCATTAAAATAGATTCTGTCACTTAGTTGATACTTGGGAGCAAAAATACAACCTTGATTATAGTAGTATGCTATATCTTCCTTAGCTTTAGTTAATGCTGCCTTTGCTTTTTTTTATGCTATCTTCATCTGGTTAGTAAACTTGTTTACTGACTCATTTTCTAAGAGACATGCTTGAAGTTTAAAATTTATCTAAGAGTAATGGCCTATATTCAGAAAGAAGAGAGACACTTGTGTAGAGGCATAAATATGATTATTATACTAGAACTCTGCATCAGGTAGTAAATTATCCCAGTCATCTTGCTGCTCATTGTAGAAGAGATGTAAGTACTGCTCTAGCTCTTAATTTATATGCTCAGTCTATCCATCTAACTGAGAATAGTATGCTGTAAAGGTGTGAAGCTTTATATTGAAAAGATGATAGAACTCTCAGATAAACTCAGCTACAAACTGTGGTCTTCAATCTGAAACATAAGCATTGGATAAGCCTTGCAGTTTCTACATATATCATTGATACAAGTTGGTCACTCTCATTGCAAAGTATATAGTATAAGTAAAAATGAAGTAAGCTCTTTTTCTATAAAGATCTACTATCACCATAATTGCATCATATTTATGTGCATCTAATAGCTCAATGATGAAGTCTACTGAGGCTATACTCCAATACTCAATAGAGATTGGAAGTAGATGAAGTTGACTTATAGAGAGCTGACAGTAAAATTTGGTATAGAGGCAAAGATCACAGGTGCTGGTATAAGTGCTAATATATTAGAATATCTGAGGCCACCAATAATTGCATGAAATTAATTTCAGTGTCTTCCACCTGCCTAGGTGACTTGCAATGCAAGAGTTATAGTGCTGCTCTATAATATGTCTTTAGAGCTCAAATATATTAAGAATATAAATGTGGCCATAGAAGATAAGCATTTCATTCTGCAATGTCCACTCATTAGTATGCATAGACTTTGCTTTTCTTTATAGATGGGCATGCAGTGCTTTTGCTATTTTAGCTACTATATTTTCTTGCCTACCATCTTGGTTTTTCTGGCATATATCTTAAAAAATATTTACCTTATTCCCTTAGGCTGCCACCTCTTCAAGAGTATAAATAATAAAGAACTCAGGCTCAAGAAGAGTGATATTATTGTTGTCACTTGCTTCCATGCTATAATCAGCATATCTAGATAGTGCATCAGGCTTATTCATGCTTCATCCAAGTTTGTAATGCAGGGAAAAGTCAAAGTTGGCCAGATACAAGGACCATCAAGCTTGGTGACAGTTGAATTTTTTTGCAGTTCTGCAATACTTGAGGTTTTTGTGATCTGTTCAAATTTCAAACTTGTGCTATGCCTCTTCAAGAAAGTGCTGCCACTCTTTTAATAATCAGATAATAGCTAGCATCTCTTTATTATGGATTTCATAGTTCTGCTTTACTGCATTCAAGCTCTTGGAATAGAAGATTACATAATGCCACTTACTATCTTCTCAAGACTATTGAAATAAAACTGCCTCTATAGCAAGACTATTGAAATAAAACTGCCTCTATAGCAAAGTCTGAGCTGTTTGCTTTTATGTAGAAGAAAGAGTCATCATCAGAAGATAAGAAGACTGGCTGAGAAGTGATGGTAGTCTTGAAGGCCTCAAACTTGCACTTCCTTCTTATTTTTTGGCTGGAGCCACTTTGCTACACCTGCTATCTTTACTAGATCCATCTTAGCAATTCTAGGAGAGATGATTAGCCCAAGGTATTCAATCTTAGTCTATTCAAACTCACACTTCTCTGGCTTGAAATAAAGTTGGTATTGGTAAAGGCACTCTAGAATAATGTGTGTGATACATTGATGCTTCTCTAGTGTCTTAGTATAAATGAAAATATTATTTAAGTACATGCAAATTACACTTTTAGTAATTAAATCATAAAAGATATCATTTATCATTGTCTAAAAGGTAGTGGAGCTATTAGTGAGGCTGAAAAACATTACTAGAGGTTCAAAGAGTCAATGCATCTAGTTTATCCTGTTTTCAAGGAGCAAGAGGATACACCTTGTAACTAGATGGTTCTGCATCTAGAATAAGCTCAATTGCATAATCCCACTACTTATGCTCTAGGAGTGAGTTAAATGAAGCTTTAGCAAAGACATCTTCAAAGTTATGGAAGTGAGATAGAATGCTATCATAGAAGGATTTAAGCTAAGAGTGAATAGTAAATGCTTGAGCTAATCACTGAGAAGTTGTCTGACTAGCTTATATTTCTGCTTCTATAGGCAATGGATGCAGTATAATAGCATTAATCTTATCACCTATTCCAATGGCCTCATCTGAAGACTCTGAGTTTGAAGTGCCTACAAACTTACCCTCTTATCCATCTTCTATCAGGAATTCACACCTTATACCTCTAACATCCTCATAGAAAGCTTCTCTATAAGAAAATACTAAGGAAGGAGGATTTAGCAGGTCAATATTAAAAAAGAGGAGGTGCTCTGCATGGCAGGCACAAATAGTAGCATGCTTATGAACTAAGATTTTATACTCCTCTCAAGCTTCCTTTGTGCAAGTGGAACAACATCATAGATATTAACTCATATATACTTTGCTCTTTACCTAATTTCTGAGTTGTGATTATGGAGCTAAGTAAAGTCCAAGATTATATCCTGTTTTTCTAGACTGGTGATGGTAAAGATAGCATGCTCTGAGTAGTTGCAATAGTGGAGGACTAGATCCACTACTGAGTAGATGGATCCTAACTCATTGAGTGTCCCATTTATATTGTAAACTGGAATGAGGTGAGTGAGGGAGCAAGTAGTCAGTTGATGTTATTTTATATAATTAGCATTCAGAAAGAGTCCAGTAACACCACTATCTAACAAGGCCACAACACTCTGAATTTGTTGTATATCAGTAGTTTCAATCTCTACATCCAACTATAAAGAGTTAGAAAAAGAAGCAGAAGCTACAACATATTGGCAAGGAAGGCATTATTCCCATGCTGGAATATGCAGATGCAGTAGAGAAGGAGGAGAGAAGGCTTTGTTTAGATGTTGGATTGAGGAGGTGCTTTGTATATTGGAAGCTAAATTACACTTCACAAAATACTTTTATAAAATATATAGGTGAATAATAGAGTTTATTGATTTTTCAATCAATGCAACTGTAGTCACACTAAAAAAAGGTCCAAAAAGTGTATCAAACTATTGACCTGAGGTATACTATTGCCTTGAGCCTAAGATATCCACTCTTTGGAGATTTTAAGCATAAATAATTAGCAACCTGCTAAATATTACAGAATCCCCTTCTATTTATGTTATTTCTCCTTTTTATGATATATAACATTTTCCAGTTATTCTAAGTCATGTTTTGGCTATTGGGCCTTCATTTTCTAGTCTCAAGAGACTTGGTATAAATTTTCCTAGCTAAGAGAGGGTCCTCCAATGTTTTTGGTGCTCTAATTCTGTAAATTGTTAATATCTTCTTCAGTTCTTTACCAAATGCATCTAGACATTTTTTATCAAATGCAGATCAATTAGACTTTCCAATGATAACAAACATAATAAGGTTTAGTGGCTGTTCCATTGAGATATAAGCATTTTACTGAAGGCTAATAAATTTCCTCAATAGCCAAATTTAGCTTTTCCCATTAAATCACTAATCCCTCTATCTGTTTATTATAGAATATTTTTGGACAACTTTCATTATATGTAGATTGATCAGGCAATCAAAATAATACCCAATATATAGGGGTTTACATGTATTCCTGCTGAGATATGCCCATTTTATTATCAAGATATAATGCTAAATTAATGGCCTTGCATAGCCACAGCCTCATTTAGCAGTAAATTATCTTATTAGTTGATGTAATCATATTTTTGATGATGCTATCAGATCCCATCAGATCCCATTAGATCTGTAGTGATTGCCTTGATTTGTTATTAGTGCACCAATTAATAGCTTTATTAAGAATGCTCAATGTTGATATAAGATAAATTATCTGATTTCTAGAATCTAAGCATAGTTATATGATTATATTTATATGATAGAATTGAGTATGCATTGGATTAAAATACTGATAAGCTGATTTCTCAGCATTTAGGCCACCAATAAAGCTGATCTAATCTGGATTAGAGAGCAAATTTTAAAGTAGTTCTGGCTATGTTATTTGCCTACAGTTTTCAGCAGAACTGCTTACAATTTTTTGCAGAAGTCTGTTTTATTCAGACTTTTTAATGATTAATAGCTTTATCTTGTCTTATTGTTAAGATAGATGTATCAACAGATAAACTAATTGGCACTAAGTAGTAGAGGCATACAATTTATTTGTCACTTAACTAAAAATCCTCTTCAATATCTGAAACAAGAGCTGGAATATTCAATAGCTCTATAGGTAAGGTCTCTACTGCTAGCACATCAGAAGAAGGATTATCAGAGGCATCCTTTGTAGCAAAAAGCTGCAATAGGAGCTTTTTATATTCAAAAATGAAAAAATAATAAACTTCTCATCCTTGTAAGTAGTAAAATGCAAAGTAGCCTGGCTTTCTACATTAGTGGCAGAGAAGAGGTGTAGCAGAGCACTGGTAAGAGGCATCAACATTTATAGAAACTTTTAGAAGAAGTAGTTATAACTGAAAGAAAGAAAGAGCTCCTACTATAAATATATATAGAGAAGGAGAAGCAAAGAGAGTGAAGCATGTAGCTGATGCTAAAGCAGGATAGTAAATAGGTGAAGAGATGTAAGAACATTATAACTCTCACTTTAACTCCATGAGCTGCTACTAATTTCAGGCCACTTTATATCATGGTTTCAATCTGCTTAATATCTAAGCATCCTTTTGCTAAATTGTCAATGTGCTCTATAAGAGTAGAGTGGAGTCCATTATAAAAAGTGAGGCATAGTTGAAGGCCATCAGAGTATTTTACTTGCTCAACCAATGCACAGAAGAAGTCAATATAGTCATTTAAAGTTCTTCTTTCCTAATCATACTAGTTATAGTTATGAAGAGAGAGTGCAGCAGTTCTAGCTGAATCCAATGGGAAGAACTCAGCTTAGAAATCCTTCTCAAAGTCTTTCTAACCAGTAAAGCTGTTTATTTCTTTATAATGTCAGAATACTCATAGGGCATAAGTTAAAGCATGGCCTACTTTCATGTAGGAGAGAACTTATGCTATCTTTAGTGCATTAGAGTCAAATGCATTATCACTAAGCTGAATATAAGTGATGTAGAACTGAAGAAAGCATTCTTCAGCTGTGCAGTTATCATTATAAACATTAAGAAGTGCTGAGCATAAAATTCTATTCAGTGTGGCAGTAGTGGAATGGATTGCTATCATGGATTCTAGTAATATAGATAATATAGAAAAGGCAGACAGAGCTAAAGAAAGGCATTCCAATAGTAATTGCAAGGAGTAAGAAATAATGTTAATTGTCTGTCATATAATCTCACAAGTTTAGCAGTGTAAAGAATCAGAAAAGCTTAGGTGGCATGTATCTGAGTTTTTAAAGTGAGCAAGCAGTTTTAAGCATTGTCCTACAGATCAGATGCCTCAGAGAAATGGGCTGGAAGTGCTGGCTGAGTTATAAAAACTGAGGAGAAGCTATTTGGTGGAGAAAAGACTTCTAAAAATATTAATAATAAGGCAAGCTAAAGTAAGCTTTTATACTAATATTAGAGACTTATTCTACTATAAGAGCAACCTCTGAAGGCTGTAGCTCAATCACACAGCTAGCAAAGGAAAATCCAAAGTGTATTAATAAAGATAAAATAGGTACCAATAATAAAGTGCTAACTTAATAGAAAGAAATCTAAAGAGAATAAGTTTAAGGATTCATTCTGCTTATTAATAGAAAATATTCTGATGTTAAGTTATGTGACTGTCACATGTAATGTCACAGTATAACATTGTCATGCTGTGTGACTGATGTGCCTGATGTCACAGTCACAGTCATAAGTCACATAGCCACTAGATTATGGGGGCCATGTAAATTAAATCACTTTTTTTAGAATTTGGCAAATGCTTTCAACTAATAAGGAAGTTTATTTCCATAGTCCAGCCAGTGAGGAGTTTGATGAAGGTGCTCAGCAACAAGTGAATTAAAGTAAAAAAGCCTAAAAATTAGAAGGAAATATGAAATAAAAAACTTCCAAATAAGTGATTTCTTGACATTTACTACTTATACCTATATTACCTTATTAATACATCTTTAGATCTTCCTTTGCCAGCTGTATGACTGAGCTACAGCCTTCAAAGGTTGCCTTTATAGCAGAATAAGTTTTTTAACATTAGTCTGAAAGCCTCCTCTAGTTTGCTCAATTCATTACTAATTCTAAAGGTTTCTTCCTCACCAAATAGTTTCCCCTCAGTTTCTATAACTCAGCCAGCACTTCCAGCTCATTTCTCTGAGGTATCTAATCTGCAGGACAATGCTTAGAAGTGCTTGCTCACTTCAAAAACTCAAGTACAGGCCATCCAAGCTTCTCTGACTTTTTACACTACTAAACTTGTGAAATTATATAACAGACAACTAACATTATTTTCCACTCCTTGTAATTACTGTTGGAATGCCTTCCTTCAGCTCTGTCTGCCTTTTTCATATCATCTATGCCACTAAAATCCATAGTGGCAATCCATTCCACAACTGCCACACTTAATAGAATTTTATATTTAGCACTTCCTGATATTTATAATGGTAACTGCACAGCTGAAGAACACTTTCTTTAGTTCTACATCACTTATATTCAGCTTAGTGATAATGCATTTGACTTTAATGCACTAAAGATAGCATGAGTTCTCTTCTACATAAAAGCAGGCCATGCTTCAACTTATGCCCTATGAGTATTCTAATATTATAAAAAAATAAATAGCTTTACCAATTAGAAAGACTTTGAGAAAGATTTCTAAGCCAAATTCTTTTCATCGAATTCAGCTAGAACTGCTGCACTTTCTTCATAACTATAACTAGTATGGCCAGAAAAAAAGAACTTTGGATGACTATATTAACCTCTTCTATGCATTAGTTGAGCAAGCAGGATATTTCAATAGCCTTCAACTCTGCCTCACTTTTTATAATAGACTCTACTTTACTCTTATAGAGCATATTGACAATTTAGCAGAAAGATGCCCAAATGATGAGCAGATTAAAATATGATACAGAGTGGCCTAAGATTAGTAATAGCTTATGAGGTTAAAGTGAGAATTATAATGCCCTTATATTTCTCCACCTGTTTACTATCCTGCTTTAGCACTAGCTATACACTCCACTTCCTCTGCTCCTCCTCCTCCATATACATTTATAGTAGAAGCTTCTTCCACCTTTCAGTCATAACTACTTCCTCTAAGACTTCCTATGGATGTTAATGCCTTTCACTAGTGCTCTACTACACTTCTTCTCTGCCACTAATGTGAAAAGCCAGCCCATTTTAGGATGTCATTCTAAACTCCCTCCACTTTCAATAATCTTTGACAATAAAGAGGAGTATGAAGTAGAGAAGATATTAGACAGTTGTCTTTTCTGATGCAAGCTCTAGTTTAAGGTTAAGTAGAAGAGCTATAGAATTAAAGACATTTCTTAAGAATTACAGAAGAATATTTATGCACTCAGTCTAGTCCAAAACTTTTATTGAAGGCATTTTAAGCTATTTATAGACTGTACTTGCTCACTTTAATAAATCATGCTCTTTGCAACTTCTTCTATCCAGTGCATCATTGCAATGCACTCTAAAGAAAAAGTGATGTCAGGAAACCACTTTTTTGAAGGTCTTTTACCTCAGGTTTTCTTCCAACTTCTAGGCCCTTTCACTCTAATTCATCTGCCTTTGACTACCTTTGTTAAATTCCTCACTGGCTGGACTATGAAAACAACCTTTTTTATTAATTTGAAGCCTTTGTTAGACCCTAAAAAATAGATCACTTTTGATGAGGGCTCCATTGAAGCCTTCATCAAAAGCAATCCAATTTACATGGCTCTTGTGACCTAGTAGCTATGTGACTTGTGATGTAACTATGATATCAATTACAACAGTCACACTGCATGATATTTGAATACATCTTTGAATTTCTCTCTATTAGCTGTGTAAGTGAGCCACAGCCTCCAGAGGTTATTCTTACAGGTCCAATCACTCCCAATACTATGTAAATGCTACTCCACATAATTGCTTTATAAGTTCTAATTTCTGCATAATTATCTCACTACTCAATCTTGCTAACACTCAATTTCCTTTAGTGCATGATCACTCCTCAAGCCTGAGACATTCCACAGATACTTAGGAAGAGGCATAGTAGTTAATATACTAGTCTTAATATTGCTGTACTTTGCCAGCCTTTTCCATCTCTCAGTTTTTCTTATCTCTACTTTTTTTTATCCACTCCATTTCTCTTATACTTTTATCTTCAAATCAATCTCCTTTATCTTCCTCAGCTTTTTTTTTCTTTACTTTGTCTTGTCTATTTCTCCTCATTTCTATTTTTAACTGTTCAAGTTCTCTTTCCACTCTGATTCTTCCTCTAGAGTTGACTCAGCTTTAATCTCCTAAATCTTTCCAGTTTTTCTCCTTCAGCTCCATTCTATTGCTTTACTTTCTCCTCTTTTTTCCACTTGATTATTAGTCCATTTCTCTCTATTTTTCTCCTTCTCTTTCTTCAATTCAGTTCTACTTTCATTTCATTTACTTATTTATAACCTCTATCTCAATTCTGTATTCTACATCTTGACTCTATTTTTGTACTAGCTATCTCCAATTCTATTTACACTACTCTTCCTTTTAACTCCCTAACTTTATTCTTACTTTTCTATATTATTTGTTTTCTTCTCATAGTCTTTTCTCCTTCTCACCTCCTTACAATTCCCTTAGCATCAGTCTTTAGCACTAACTCCTGGTTTTTATATAAGTCTTCCTTTTTAGCAAGACCCAATTAGTAGGTTCTTGCTCAACAAAATGAGCTTCTGAATTAACAAGATCTAACAATTGCTTTTTTCTTCTCTATAAACTTCTTTGCCTATTAAACTAAAACCATTGTTTGTAAATGCACTTAGACAGTGCATCAGGAGCATCTTCTTTTTGCTAAATCTTGGCATCATCAAGAGTGCAAGTACATTTTTGACCATTACAATGAAGGCAAGGCTGTATACCAGTAGAGTACTAGCAATCTTCTGAGTTGTTATCTGCTTAATATTTGTTGCACTAACAAAGTTAAAAAAGAAATAATAAGTTAAATAATAATAAGACTTACTGCACTGCAAGCTTCTTTGAAACTTTTTTAAGCCTTGACACTTACTATCTTCTTCTCTTTTAGTTTTGGTAACTCTATGCCTTATTCCATTGTAGCAGCAACAGATTTTTGAGTTTTTTATTAGTGAAGAAAGTTTGAATCAGTGCCTAGAGTAGGTGTTAATAACTATGAGTTAACTGGAGAAAGGAACCACTTACCTTGTATCATAAAACTTTTGCCTTTTGTGATGCTTTTATAAGCAAGCCCTTGGTGCTTGCCAATGCTGCCAAACTCTTTATAACACTAGCCTTAAGAGTAATAACTCATTTGGCAGCTATCTCCTCCACCACTTTTGTTGCTACTATTGCTACTACTACTGCCACCTCCACCTCAGCCTTCTTTTTTATTACTTCTGCCATAGCCACCTTTGCTGCATCCTTTGCTGCTGCCACTGCCTTTGCTTTTTTTGTTTTCTTCCTTAAAGCTTTCTAAGCCTTGTGAGCTGCTACTATTCTTTATTTTCCTCTGCTGCTTGCTTTTAGAAGTGTTTCTGCCACTTAAAGTCCAGATTTACTAAGGGCTTAAAAACCTTTATATTACTATAAGGGAATAAATTAGCCTATAACTGAATTACATATTAATTATGTATTTACTTACAACACTTACCACTTACTATTATATACTTCTTAAATTTCAATATATCCTTTAACTTGTTTTTGAGAGTGAAAGTGGGAGGAGGTGGAGAAAGGGCTTAAATAGCAAAGATTAGTAAAAATGGCAAACAGTAATAAATAAGTTGACTTACAAAAATTGCAAAAGGAGCCAGCTATAAAGCATTAATTTTCTTTGCAAAATGCTCCTTGCACCATATCAATACTTCTTCTTCTTAATTTCACAATATTCCCTCCACATGCACTGCCTGCCACTGTTTATACAGCTGCATAGATATTAGTAATCATATCTTGGGGTGCTTCTTTACTGATGCCCTCAATATATGTAAATAATATATTGCCTTTGTTATAAAAGTCTATATGACAAATTCAGCATCACTGCTGAAAAGCTAATAGTAGTAGTGGAAGAAGCAGTAATATAAGAGACTGAAGGCATTTTTTAAATAAGAGGAAGTATTGAAGATGTTTGACAAAGTCTACACTATATGCCAAACTCTTTTAGACACCTTTTAATTATATATAATGATACATTAGTCTCAAACTATAAGATATAATAAAGCTATTGATCATCAAAAAGTCTAAATAAACATAGACTTCTGCTGAAAACTGTAGGCAAATGACATAGCCAGAACTACCTTAAAATTTTCTTTCCAACTCAGGTTAAATCAGCCTTATTGGTGGCCTAAATGCTGAGAAATCAGCTTATCAGTATTTTAATCCAATGCACACTCAATTCTATCATGTGACTATAATCATGTGACTCTGCTCAGGTTCTGGAGATCAGGTGATTTATCTTATATAAACCTTGAGCATTCTTGACAAAACTATTGATTAGTGCACTAATAACAAATCAAGGCAATCACCACAGATCTGATGGGATCTGATGAGATCTGATGGCATCATCAGAGATATGATTGCATCAACTGATAAGATAATCTACTGCTAAATTAGGTTGTAGCTGTGCAAGGCCATCAATTTAGCATTACCTCTTGATAATAAAATGAGTATATCTTAGTGAAACTACAAGTGAACCCCTACATATTGGGTATCATTTTGATCACCTGATTAATCCATACACAATGGAAGTTGTCCAAAGGCATTCCATGGCAAACTGATAGAGGGATCAGTAATTTGATGGAAAAAGCTAAATTTAGTTGTTGAGGAAAATTGAGCAGGTATTGGTAAAATGCCTATATCTCAACGGAAGGGCCATTGAACCCTGTTGTGTTTGGTATTGCCAGGAAGGTCTGATTGATCCGCACCTGATGAAAAAGGTTTAAAGGCATTCAAGGAAGAATCAAAAGAGATATTAACAATTTACAGAATTAGAGCACTGAAAATATTGGAGAACCCTCTCTTGGCCAGGAAAATTTATACCAAGTCTCTTGAGACCAGAAAATGGTAGCCCAACAACCAAAAAATGACTCAGAATAACCAGAAAAAGTCATGCATCATAGAAAGGGGAAATAACATAAATAGAGGGGGATTCTGTGACATTTAGCAGGTTGCTAATTGCCCACACTCAGAATCCCCAGAGAGTGGATATCTTAGGCCCAAGGCAATAGTATACTTCAGGTAAATAGTTTGATATGCTTTTTGAACCTTTTTTTGTGTGACTAAGGTTGCATTGACTGAAAACTCAATAAACTCTATTATCCACTTATATATTTCATAAAAGTACTTTGTGAATTGTAATTTGTTGAGAGTATATGCAGCAGCACCCACATGACAATAATCACATGACTTACCCCAACTATTTCACCTCTGGATGTTCTTACATTTCTTTATTCTTATACGTAAACATCCAGGTATGTAGTATAATCATTCTAATCATCCCAATATATTATTCTTATATGTGAACATTCAGTCAATACATTAGAATCATCTAAGTCTCTTCAGTGTTCTCAGTCTGTGACTTTAGGTATATATGACTGCAACAGGTTATGGGCCCCAGCCCACAGATTCTGATACTGAAGATTGACAATTTCTTACACCTTTTCCACCGCACTCACATAAGTTTTCATCTTGGCATCATTGTGAAAAATGGATGATGTCACCAGCAGCTCCTGATCACCGATGTCAAAACTTGGTACCATTAAATATACCGAATGGGAAAAGTCTATGTATGGACAACTTATGTCAGTTAGTGGAGCTCACATAGTCACCGGAGAAGAGTTACCTCCACTCCTCGAGCCCAGCAATCCCATGTCTTTTGCCACGTGGAGTTCTTATCAGCTCAGAAGTGACAGAGCAGCCAGAGAAATATATCAGTGGCTCAACGAAGGCAATAAAATTCATGTTAATGCAATTCGCAATAGGCTGAAGGAAATGTAGGATAAGCTTAGAAGTATCCACTCAAAATCAGCCCCGAACGCATGTTTCAACTCCCTGAGCGATCTTTTCAGTATTAGAAAGAAGGATGACAAGTCATTAACAGATCTCTGCACATGTATTGAAGGTGCCATGCAGCGTATCCATGTACTTCGACCCCCACCAATTGTTGGCCCTGATGGTGTCACCACCCAAGCATATATACTTGAGGTGCTTGATGACAAGCTGTCAATCATGGCTATAATATGCATGCCCCCATGAGAGGAATACAGACCTTTCATATTATCCATACTCATGCTTAATAGTCTCACAAAGAAGGCTGTGCTCGAAGCATTCTGTACAGAGGAAACTCAATAGCGCACAGCAGAAGAGGAAGCTACAGCTATGGCAGCTGCTATAGCAGCCGCAGCTGCACAGACTATTACATGTTACCTGTGCGATGGAATACACAAGGTCCAGGAATGCTCTAGCCTGCAGATAGCATGTACTCAGCTCAAAAAGGATGATAGGATATCAAAATCTAAGAAGTCATGTTCATGAAAAGGAGCTAAACAGGAGACAAAAGATACAAAGGAAGCAAAGGCCAATGCCACAAAGGTAGAGACTGGGTGCAATGGTCCCGCAGTAAAAGCTGATGCAGCAGTTTGTCAATCCACCATTCTTTCTGTACTGCTGCCTGATATCCACTGGAATACAGACTCAGGCGCCACGTCTCATATGACGCCTCATTGCAGATGGTTCTTACCTCACTCATTCATTTCTTAGCAAGTCCCAATTTACATGGCAAATGGAGCAGTGGTCTATTCCACAGGAAAAGGTTCAGTGCTATTTAGGCCACAAGGTGAGGATCAAGATAATAAACAACTCAACAACATTATTATTTCTGATGTTCTATTTATACCAGACCTAGTGAATAATCTACTTTCAATCACCACTCTCATAGTGCACCAAGGATTCACAGTCACTTTCAACAACTGAAAAGTATGCTTCACTATCGATAATGAAGTGGTGATGACAGCAACTATCAATTACTCCCTCACTGCATATCTGGATGGCGAGACAATTATATCTTTGCCAGCGCATAGAGCTAGTGCTTAGTCTGGATTGGTATCAACATTGCATATTGATAGACATCTCCTCCACAAGAGAATGTGTCACCTTTGCGCTGATTGAATAGAAGTACTTATTAAGCAGAATCTAAGTGATGGTTTAATGATACTAGCAGGAGAGGCAGTTCCACACATCTGCGAACCCTGCTTAGAAGGAAAGCAACACCAGATATCCTTTCCTCAAACAGCAGATAGAGCAACCAAAGTTTTGAGTTGTGTCTTCAGTGGTGTGCACAGTCTTATGCAATATGGTGCACATCAAATGAATCAGAGGTAGTGGGTTACTTTTGTGGATGACTGTATGTGTTGGATGGAAGCATACAACATATTTAGGAAAAGTGACACCTTTGAAGCCTTCAAGATTTACAAAGTGCAAATGGAACATCAGACCGGCATGGATCTCATGTGTCTACATCACGACAAGGGTGGAGAGTTTATTTCCAAAGCATTTTTGGACTATTGCAGCACAGCAGGGATACATCTTGAGTTTAAGCCATAGCCTCCAGAGGTTGCCCTTACAGCAGAACAAGTCTCTACATTTCAGTCTAGGAGCCTCCTTTAGCCTGCTTGAGCCCTCTCTTGTCCCTTTAGGTTTCTCCCCCACTAGATTACCCCCTGCTCCTCTGTTGCTTCTATGACCCAACTAGCCCCCTCAGACACTCCCCTGGATGCTTCTGCCCCTCAGGATGATGCCTGGGGTTGCTTGCTTGCTCTGGAGACTCAGGTGCAGACTACTCAAGCTTCCCTCACTCTTCACACTACTGAACTTGCTAGATTACGTCAAGTCACAGACACTATCTCCCATTCCCTCCAAGCCCTCTTAGAGCACCTCCCTCTCACTTCTACTCCTCTTCAGACACCTCCAGTTAGGGCTGACACACCCCCAGCTCCTCACCTTGTGGCTTCCACCCCAGCTCACACCAATATTCCTCACCCAGCACTCCCAGATGCATTTAATGGTGATCGAACTATGGGTGAGTGCTTCTTGCAGTCTTGCATCACCTATATCCAGCTCAGTGGTGAAGCCTTCCCCTCTGATGCTCTCAAGATTGCCTGGGTTCTCTCTTATATGAAGTCTGGGCAAGCTTCAATATATGCATTACGAGTTTTTCAATGCCCTGAAGGAGTAAAGAGTTTTGAAAGTTGGGGTCAGTTTGAGAAGGAGTTTCGGGCAGAGTTTTTCCCCTTGGACCCTGCTAAGGTAGCAGCTCTTACTCTTCGAGATCCTCATCAATATGGACAGGGAAAGCAAACCTTGGATGAGTATATTAACTCCTTCAGAGCTCTGGCTGAACAGGCCTCCTATCCTGATGGTCTTCAGCTCTGTCTCACCTTCCAAGATGGCCTTCTTCCCTCTCTCATGGACCGTATTGACAGCATGGCTGAGGGATGACCAGATGACACAAGTATTGAGTCTTGGTATCAGGTAGCACGTGATTAGTGGCAGCTCATGGAATTACAACACGAGCTCCACTGTGGAACTACTCCTCATTCCACCTTCCATGCCTCTCCCCCTATTCGTTCTTCTCTTCAGCCTCCCTTTCCCTCTCATGCTCCACCTCCTGCTCAGGTGCCTACAGCACGTTCACTTCCTCTTAGAATTTCAATGGATGTTGATGCCTCTCATCAATGCTCCCCACTTCCTCTTCTCTGCTGCCACTGTAGAAAGCCTGGCCACTTTGCTTGATATTGCCCTCAGGGGTTGGAGGTGCGCTATCTTTCAGCCTTAGAGCAGGAAGAGCTCCTTCTGAAGCTTTTGGCTGCTAGAGATGCCCAGGGAAACCCTTCTTCTGATATACAGCCTGTACCAGAATTCCTGGATGAGTTCTCAGGTTCAGGGGAGGCTGTAGCAGAACCATTGGAAGAGTCTGTTAGTCCAGCTAGAGAGAGTTTTCAGTAGAGCAACAGATGAGTTGTACGCCTCTGCCACCTGGTGCTAACCGGTTTGCATGTCTATCTATAGAATCCCCCAATATACTGCTCCCTATTCAGGATTCTTTGACTGAAACTATAAGCACCTTCTCCAATGTACAAAATACCCCCTTGATTAAGGCCTCAGCCCAGACCTCCTCTTCTTCTCCTTCTGCTCGATGCCCTCATGTTCCAGCTTGGGAACAATGCCTCCCTCATCGCTATGTTGTTGCCTCCACTCCCTCTCCCAACTCTCTGCAGCTAAGTGTAGAGATTGAGACAACAGACACTCAGCAGACTCGGAGTATTGTAGCTCTCTTGGACAGTGGTGCTACTGGGCTCTTTCTAGACACCAACTATGTAGAACAACATCAACTCACTACCCGACCCCTCTCTCGCCCTATCCCAGTCTACAACATTGACAGGATGCTTAATGAAGCTGGATCCATTCGCTCTGTAGTGGATTTAGTTTTTTGTTATCAGACCCACTCTGAGCATGCTGTCTTTGCAGTTACCAGCCTAGGAAAGCAGGACATGATTCTTGGATTCTTCTGGCTGCATGACCACAATCTAGAGATTGACTGGGCCAAGGGTAAAGTAAGCATGAGCCGCTGCCCTTGATGCTGTTCTACATGTGCCCAGAAAGCTAGGAAGGAGCGCAGAGTGTTAGCCTAGGAATGTGCTGCAGTATGGGCTTGCTGAGTGGGGCACCTTCCCTTTGCTGATCTTAACCTGCTGGATCCTCCTCCCTTGGCATTCCCTTATAGAGAGGCCCTCTATGAAGATGTTCAAGGTGTGGTGAGTGAGGCCCAGATGGAAGAGGGATGTGAAGGTGAATTTAGGTGCACTCCTGACTTTGAGTCTCCAGACAAGGCTATTGAGACAGGTAATAGGATCTATATGACTATTTTATGACTTCTGCCAATGGTAGCAGAGATTAGAGCTAGCTAAACCACTCCCCAGCGATTAGCTCAGGCATTTGCTGCTAACTCTGCTCCTAAGTCATTCCAAGATGCAGTTCCTCATCACCTGCAAGACTTTGAAGATGTTTTCTCTAAGGCATCATTTGACTCCCTGCCAGAGTGTAAATAGTGGGACCATGCAATTGAGCTCACACCCAATGCTGAGCCCTCTAGCTGCAAGGTCTATCCTCTCTCTCCTAGAGAACAGGATGAGCTTGATGCCTTTTTGCAAGAGAATTTAGACTCTGGTCACATCCACCCTTCAAAGTCTCTCATGGCCTCTCCAGTCTTCTTCATTAAGAAGAAGGATGGATCTTTACATCTGGTTCAGGACTACCAAGTCTTGAATGCGATAACTGTGAAGAATTGCTATCCCTTACCACTCATTTCAGAGCTTGTTAACAACCTCCAAGGTGCATGCTATTTCACCAAGTTGGATGTCCACTGGGGCTACAATAATATGTGCATCAAGGAAGGCAATGAGTGGAAGGCAGCATTCCGAACAAATCGTGGACTCTTTGAACCTCTGGTAATGTTCTTTGGCCTTACTAATAGCCCAGCCACCTTCCAGACCATGATGAATGACATTTTCTGAGACTTCATAGTAGAAGGTGTCATATATGTGTATCTTGATGATATTCTCATTTACACCAAGACTCTAGAGGAGCATCATTGGATTACACACATTGTACTAGAATGTCTTCACCAACATCAGCTCTATCTCAAGCCAGAAAAGTGTGAGTTTGAGCAGACTAAGGTTAAATATCTTGGACTGATCATCTCTCATGGAATGGCTGAGATGGACCCAGTCAAGGTGGCTGGTGTGGTAGAGTGGCCCGAGCCTAAGAATAAGAAGGAGGTCTAGGCCTTTCTGGGTTTCACCAACTTCTACCAGAGGTTTATTCAGGATTTCTCACACCATGCCAGGCCTCTCTTTGATCTCACCACTAAGGATACTCCTTGGCACTGGGATGCAGCACAGCAGACAGCCTTTAATGCCCTCAAACAGGCAGTTACTTCAAAGCCTGTCCTTCTATTCCCAGATGATGACTCTCCCTTCTGTATGGAAGCTGATAGCTCAGATTTTGCTACTGGAGCTGTTCTCTCTCAACAGTCAAGAGAGGATGGTAAGTGGCATCCTGTGGCCTTCTACTCTAAGAGTCTCAATGCAGTGGAGTAAAACTATGAGATCCATGACAAAGAGATGTTAGCTATTATTCGGTCCTTTGAAGAGTAGTGACATTTCCTTAAGGGTGCTAGGCATAAATTTGAAGTGTGGACTAATCACAAGAACTTGGAGTACTTTTGGACAGCTAAGAAACTCAACTACCGACAGGCTCGATGGTTCTTGTATCTAGCCAACTTTGACTTCTCTCTGCACCACAAACCCAGACAAAGCATGGGCAAGCCAGATGCACTCTCTAGGCGAGCAGACCATGGCTCAGGAGCTAATGACAATAATCATATTGTACTTCTGAAGCCAGAACTATTTGCTATCCATGCTCTAGAAGGTGTGGCTGGCCAGGGAGAAGAGGTGAGCATCCTCCAAGACATCCGCCGAGGTAACCAAGAGGGTGCCCAGGAAGATCTGGTAGCCAAGGCTGCCATGGCCTTGCATGCTTGAGAAAAAACTAGAGTAAAGTCTGTCCGCACTGACGAATGGTCTTTAGAGAATGGTTTTCTTATCTTTCAGGGGCGCATTTATATTCCTAACCTGCCTGACCTGCGGAGGTGGATTGTAGAGCAGCATCATGACTCCTGAGTTGCAGGACATCCTGGTAGATGGAAGACACTGGAGCTGGTCTCATGGAATTACTGGTGGCCTCAAATGTCATGGTATATTGGCACCTACACCTCCACCTGTGACTTTTGCCTTTGGACTAAGCTTCGTCGTCAGCCTCCTATGGGATAACTTACTCCCTTGCCTATTCCAGCTGAGCATTAGAGTGTGGCCTCTGTAGACTTCATTGTTGAGCTACCAGACTCTCATGGATATGATGCAATTATGGTAGTGGTGGATCTTTGTGGCAAGTGTGCTCATTTTATTCCAACACACACTACTTGCTCAGCCATGGGTGCTGCTAATCTGTACTGAAAGCATGTCTGGAAACTCCATGGGCTGTCAGATGCTTATGTCTCTGACCATAGACCACAGTTTGTGGCAGAGTTTACTAAAGAACTATACCGCCTCCTCCATGTCAAGCTCCACACTTCCACAGCCTATCATCCTCAGTCTGATAGCCAGACTGAGCCTGTCAACCAGGAGCTAGAACAGTATCTCCAGCTCTTCTGCAATGAGCGACAAGATGACTGGGACGACCTATTACCAGAGGCAGAGTTCCAATATAATAACCATGTGCATGCTGCCACCCAGATGTCTCCTTTCCTTCTAGACACTGGTTGGCATCCCCGAATGGGATTTGAGCCTTGGGGGTGACCTTCAGAGAATGAAGCTGTCAATGAGTTCTTAAGCTGG
>QLON01006041.1:0-18153 GCA_003313675.1 Termitomyces heimii
TTTTATGGCTTTTTTCTCATTCCTCAGTGGTGGCTTTGGTATAGAGACTGGCTTATTTGTTTTCTTTTTATTTTTCTTCTTCTGTGAGATGAGAGCACACATGTCAAAATCAGGTTGAAGATTGATTTTGCTTAAATGTACCTTACATTCAGAATGCACATGAGATCTGCCATTCCAAAATGCTCCAAGGAGTGTGTTTGTGCAGCTTGGTAGCACTTTGAGCCTGGGAAGGAGTCAAACCTTCCACAGGCTTGATATTTTCCAAAAGGCCATGAGATAGAAGTAGAACACAACTTGGATATGTGAGGCAATGTAACCACAGTTAACAAAAAATAAGTCAGTCACATGTCATTTTGGCTGCAACAGTCTTTGGCCAACCAATCTGGATTTAGTTCAGCATTCTGCCTTCAGTCAGGATGAGCCACCATTGGTGTTGGTGTGTGCAGCAACTTGCAGGAACTTTGTGCTTTTTGTTGTGATGAAAAATGCATGAAACAAAATTATTATTCAAAGAAGAAAGCACTGACATAGATAATTATAGCACATATTTCCATGTAAACCTTAAATGTGTGACAAGTGTCCTTTGTCCTTTTGTATCCTTTGTCCTTTAGTTCTTATGGTTTCTATGCCTTAATTCTTTTGTCCTTAGTCATTCTTAAGTGTCCCTTAGCCTTGGTTCCTTACTCATTCTTCATTGTCCTTTGTTCCTTGTCATTACTTGTTGATTCTGTCCTTTTGTCCTGTCCTTGGGACAGGAATCAACAGTTGATTCCTACAGCCATAAGTATAGGCTCTCCGTCGCAAGCGTCAATATTCGCTGCGCAGTCACAACGGAGGTACTCGCCGACACATGTACCCCGTTCTCGTCTTGATGCCGTGTGTGTCTCGCCATTGGCGGCGAAGTGGGTCTCGAAGACGGTGCAGAGCCTACTCCAGATCCACGTTCCCTGCCTCTCCGGTTTCCCCGCCTGACAGGCCCTATGCCACTCCCAGACATAGTAGCAACGCTCTCCCGCTCGCGTTAGTTGTCCTCACGCGTCGAAGGACCCGCTACCCCCGCCTTTTGGGCCCACCGCAAAGCAACTACGTTGGACCTCTTGGGAGAGAGAAACCTACATAAGGCTGACAACGTGATTTGAAACGGAATTGAGCACGCGTTCTTTGTAACTGTATACGCGCCTGAAGCAACACGTGTTGACTCCACGTCAGAGACAATCCCACCACCTTATTGATCTATTTACTTTCATGGGTTCTTCTCAAAGTATCATGTCTCCAGAAGCTGCTGTTACTGTAGCTGTCATCGCCGGTGCAGTTGGCTTTGGCTACCGCCAATTCGTATTATCGACTACGAGCTCGAACACACCAACTGGCACAGACTCAAGTGGGAAGAAGGGAAAGAAGAAGAAAAAGGCTGCTGCATCATCATCTGCATCTGAACATTTTGCTCCGTCAACGCCCACACCAATAGTAGTGCCGTTCCCAGCCATCATCCCAGGCGGCCTTGATTGCACCCTTACGCCAGAATCAGAAATTACGTCGTCAGATGCTCAGAAATCAAACAAATCCAAGAAAAAGAAGAAGAACGAGGTCGTGAAGTCTGCGACGTCGAAGCAGTTGGATAGTGCGAGACCATTTCAGGCAGAATCAAAAGCCCAGGCCTCCGGTTCAACCTCGTCCACAGACAACAAATCAAAGATCAAAAACGCAGGGAAACGGACAATACCGTCCAGTCCAAATACTATATCTTCTCCAAAACCAGCCACTCGTCAGTTGAACAAGGTCCAGTCATCCGTTTCTATCGACACAGACGGTTCCTGGACCCGCGTAGAATCCCACCACAACAAATCCGGGCGCTCCGTGGATACCACTACCAATAGTACGAGTGAGGCAGATCCTGCAACGGGGACCCCGTCTCCCATCACAGAACGTTTGGACATTAACATGGAGGCTGACTTTAATGACGACGATCACTTCTTTACGCGGTCGTCAAACCCTGAGCAGCGCCGCCCGCTTGCGGAGAGAATACTTCCTAGGCCTAGGAAGACCGGTGTTGAAAGGTACGCTCGTTTCCCGGTCCACTGACGTGGCATGTTGAATGACCGGTGGTTGACTTGCTTTGAACAGTATGCTTGAGACGCCAGATCACCCGATCCTCGCACGCGTGGTGCGTGTGTCGTCTCATACTGTTGAGCAGCCTGCGTCGAGCTTTTCGCTGGATGATTACGAGGATGCTCATGACGCGGATGTTGATGGGGAGGATGACAACGGGGGATGGGATGTTGTCAAAAGTCGACGAAATCGTACGTACATGAACGTTTTCCTTTCGCTATCATTCTCTTTTGTCTTATTTTGTATACGGTCGCTAACTTCCATCCTGCGTTCTTAGGTACAATACGCCTCTCAACCTCCGGATCATTCTCATCTGAATCAAAGCAGAAGAAAGCCCCAGAAACGCTGACCAAACGCCAACGACAGAATGCCGCACGCAGGGAGACACAGAAAGCATTAAAAGAAGAAGCGGAGCAGGAAAGGCGCGCGCTGCTGGCGAAGCATCAACGGGAGTTGGAAAAAGAGAGGATCAAGGAGCAGACAAGAGGAAGGCCAGGGAAGAAAGTTAGCGGGGGGATGAAGGCTGTTGTGTCGGATACCGGCAAGTTGGTTTGGGAGTAGTGCGAAGAGCATTTGCCGAGAGAAAAAGAAGTATGTTATTTCCAACGCTCATATTATCAGAGTGAAATGAACAAAAATATCGTCAGATTGTCTGGATATAGGAAATTTGGTTGATTGCGATCTTTCGTCACCTGTATCAACCGACGAATGCCTAACCTAGGTTCGGGCTTGATATGGTTCACTTCTCGCAGTACGCAAGTGAGACATTCATTGCATCAATATAAAAAGAATGCGAACCATGCACGACAATCCATTAGGAATCAAGGGTACTACTTCCTCGACTGAATTGTTACTTGAAATTTGGGTATGTTGCGTTTGTGTGTACCCTAACCAAGGCATATTTAACCTTCTACCAAAACCGGATTGATTCTGTAGTTTTATCAGTGTTATCTTCATCTTTACAAACCTTTACCCTTGATTTTTCTATATAAGGACTGTGATGTGTAAACTTGCACCAGTTCTTACGCGATACTGTGGACCTGGGTGTGACGTGATATTTGCGACCCAACAGATTTTTACCTTGACTCCTAACAATCAGAAATGAGACTCTGTCTTGTGTGCTGTGGAATCTCTCCAGTCTGATCAACCAGAAGAACCCATCCCGTAAGTCATCCTGTTCAATATGTTTACTAACAACGTTCAGCATAGATACCCTGCTTGTAACCGACTCTCGATGACCCAGACTATGGGACTGTAGATGTGTGTGTGGTTCCGATCGGAATCCGCACAGAGGTGTTTTGTGTCACAACGAAAACCTCGCCTGCCGCGTTATCAAGAAGTTCGGGGCGAACCGCAGGCAGGATATCCAACCAGCCGTGGTCTATGGATGGACAAAAGGTCATCGACCGCGATCCAGACTTGAATAGGCTCAGAAGCGAGCCTGGCCAACAGAATGAGAAAGTGCTATCGTTAGACGGATGAGGGAGGATAACTGTCTGGGGTCAGCGCAACTCGAGAGCTCGACGTCGTACAGACGCGCGTGATAAACTTGGCACTATGACAGGTGAGGAACAATGAGTAGATGGTAGATACGCCATATATATCTCAGATCTGGGAATTACTAGCCCGGAACCAAGCCCGACATCATGCTCATACCCATTCCTGATGCCATCTCTAGCCCCTGATACCTCTCTCCACCGTCTGCAACATACCGCTCGAACACCGTCGTATGATTCGCGTGAGGACCAAGTGTTTGGCTGCGCACCGTACCCGTACACTTCCTGCTCGGTGCCCGGGTTTGTATCCGAAGTTGGTGCGAAACCATCGTTGCGAAATACACGAGCGCAGCACCGTAAGGCTTCCTTGGCGTCCCTTGTACGTGCTTACGTCTTTCTCGAGAGCTCTCACCTCGTCCTTCAGCCTCAAATTGCGAAACAGCAACTTGTACTACCATCTCGACCCTCCGCACGTCCTCTGAATCGTGCAAGTTCTGGTTCTGCGATGAAGAGTTTATCAATGCTGTCTCCGTAGGCAGGATATACAGCACATCATCGACGTCCTGTTCATTGGCGCACGAGAGGTAAAACAGTCGAACTCTGAACGCTAATCCTCCCTTCCGGCAGCTCTCCGGCCTTGCATCCAAAAACGCCTTCAACGCCGTTGCAAACGGACCAATCGCACCTGCAGCCTTGCCCAGGCCCGAGAGCTGATGACAGGACTCTCGGGCTGTAATGTCGCTGGTCTCTCGGAGGGAAGGAGGTCGCTCCCGCGCACGCGGGGCATGTGCCTTGAGCGGGTAGAAAGCACTATTGCCTTGCGATCCCTGCCGGGCTCAACGTGGAGCCGGCCGCGTGTCTCCAAAGCTTTTGAGTCA
This sequence comes from Termitomyces heimii, assembly GCA_003313675.1. Lineage (NCBI taxonomy): Eukaryota > Fungi > Basidiomycota > Agaricomycetes > Agaricales > Lyophyllaceae > Termitomyces > Termitomyces heimii. The sequence continues at coordinate 4,484 of QLON01006041.1, forward strand.
TCAGAACGTAGGTGTCAAGGTTTGACTGACGACGCTTGAAATTGGTCACCATGTCTCCTTTAAGAACAATTTTATTCTCGTGGCACAAACTCCAATCCTTGATAGATATGACTTGCATGAGGCTCCACTGGTATTTCACTGATTCATTTCCCACCTGCGCTGCTTTCCAATTTGATAATGCGGTATCTTACTTTTCGCTCACCTTGATGAAATTGTGTGCAGTGTATAAAAGAAAGGCACAACTTTGTTCTTCTGGATTGTCAACGCTGGAGAGGAGCTTGTCGCTAAATCCTGTACATGTCCTGTGTCTTGATGTTATTGAAAGGTCTCGAGCTTGAGTGAAGTTCTGCAGTGTGTGGATGGAGTGACTGGACTAGTGCAGCATAACGGTTTATTCTTTACTTTTTGCAATGGCATGCAGAATGGCGGCCTGGTTTGAATCAGAATCTGTGTCAAATCGCGTATAAATTTCCGTCTCGTCAACGTATCCCCTGATGCTGACTGACAAATCCCACTAATAGCGAGCCTGTCACCATAGTTCGGTTTATTCTGCATAAACATAATATATATGGGAAGGCGGAGGACATTCGCGTCCCTGAGCATGCCCGTCGTTGCATTTACACAAATACAAGAGAAAAACGATAAATAATGCCCCTCCTTCGGTGGAGGTTCGTCACCAAGTAGTTTATGATCCGATAATACAGTAATCGTGAGTGGGTGAAGGGCATCTGACCAATTAGTATTGATGGCATTAAGCAATGAAACAACAAGGAAGTCGATGAACGCGACAGTTCATGTGTGCGGATTCTGATGTTGAAGCGCATCAAGCGCAGCATGCGTGCGGATATGCGGTGCGCTCTAACCAATCAGTCATCTCGCACGCACCGTATCCAAGCCCCTGCAACACTCCGATTCTTCCTTCCTTCCCTCCTCGAACCACGCAGGTCCGAGAGCCGATCAGCACACGATCGTACCTGGACCGCATCTCGATCGAAACCACATGGGGAGACCTCGGCAGTTGCCGACACAGGTTTCCTTTGCTGTCCGTGGACACCGGCACCAGGTACTCGAGTGCAAGGGACCTCACCCCCGGACTGTAGAGGTGCTCTTCCTATGTATTCTGTGTCGTTGCTATGCTGAAACTACAGAACAAGGGCTTTATCAGTATAGATGAACGCCTACGGGAATACAATCAACCCGCCCTCCATAATATCTCCACATAATGTCCCAAACTCTTTACAGGGCGCGCTTAAGAGCGCTCCTGAGCCTCTGAAGCGTACCTCTTCAACGTCAAACAGTCCTAATATTTCTTCAGAGATCAACATATCCGATGGAAAAAACAAGGTCAATAACCCGAACGGAATCACCACATCTCTCGATCTCGATATGCAGCGCCAGCTTGAGGACTATAACCGATCTATTACAATTGTGGTCTGGTATCGCACTGGTACAGAGCCGATACGACTGCACTATACGAATCCCACATTTCCCTACTTCCAACTCCTGCAGATTGAAATGCTTGTTAAAGATTTAGCCTTGATGGCGGGGTCATTTATCGATACCTATAATCCCCATTCTGGGACATGGGAGCAACATACAATGGCGTCAGTCCGTCGAGTGACGACACAACAACGCCTTCTGTACAAAACGCGGAGGAGCCTTCTTGATGGTTTGAGAGAGCAAGATTGCCCCGGCCTTCCTCAAGAGGTGGCGGCACAAGCACCGACCCAGCTGCAGGCTCTGTCAGTACCACCGAATGAACAACCTATTGCGCCAAAAGTACAGCCGCTGCCCAAGCGCGCTGCACCAGATGATTCTTCGTCTGAGCCACTCCAGAAGGTCCATATACCGAATTACTACTACCCAAGCCACCTTACTTCGTCTGCAAACGGTCAGGTACCTTCGACCACAGAGGCTCCCAGCGTGGTTTATGTGAACAGTTCGTACTCCCCGTACCCCTCTCAGATGTTTTATCCTTCCTCAGCTCCAGCTCCAGCTGCTGCACCAACCCATGCACCTGTCCATACCCCTTCAACCTCATCTCCAGCTCCTGCCCCCATTCCTCCCCCTTCCCCAACACCTGATCCCGCCGTATCCCCAAGCATATCGAGTCAGGCTGAACCTCAGACCCCATCAACATCCGTATCCCTGCCCCCCATTCCATACCACCCTCATCCTCCTCTTAAGCGCTGGCCGAATGATTATACTGTGTCCGAGTTGACCAATGGCTTCCACATGATGGACGCCCTCGTACGTGACGGAGGCAGCCGTGGGTCAGGGACTGGAGGCATGACTCAACGTGCGGCCTTTGAACGCGTCTTCGGGAGCCGATACGTTAAGAGCACCGTTTGTCGTCACCGTGGTGTGTGGCGCAAAGCTGCCGGTCCGCTGAGAGAACAATTCGAGAGGATGGGGACAGATGAGCGGGCCTGCTGGGGTGAGTTTGTCAGACGTGTCGAGGGCAGACCGCCGGGCAAGGCGGCCCAAGTTCAGATGCAGATGCAGAACGTTAGTGTTTACCAGCCCCACACGGGTAGCGAGATTGCGGTTGCGGTTGTCACGGATCCTCGACCACAAGCTGAGGTGGCACAACCTCCACCGGAAGAGCCTGCGATGGCCTCGTTGCAGAATCCTGATGGACAAGGGTCGGCAACGTTTGGATAACCGTGCTCGCCTCGGGTAACCCGACCCCGGGTAGACGTTTCATCTGTATACATCCACATCATCGATCATCACTTAACCCACCATGTATCCGCATTGTTCCCATGTGATATACCATGTACATGTAATCCTTATTTCTGTGATAATAGGTCAGTTTCTGGAGGAGAAAAATTTGGGTTGAGAAGGTACCACCACTCGACTCTGAGCCTTGGAGTCTGGATTCTTAAGTTGCTAATATTTTAATATTTTACCATGTTTTGATCTGGTTACCCCACATCAATAGTGTGGGTATCATCATCACAATCACAGCTTCTTCTGGGCCACTACCCACTTGCAATTCCATGTGGATTCCGCTCATAAATCAGGTTTGCTTTCGACGTTCAATAACTCGGAATTCCTCCAGATTCATTCTATCCTTTCTTCACTTGCCACTTCAATCCTCTCTATGACCGTGATATGGGGCTTTGACTTGTCGACGATGCGATGGGGGGCGTTTCGTCGTTCTGAGATGTACAATAAGAAGTGGTATATGAGACGGCAACGCTTTAGTGAGTCTCGATGATCCTTTTAATGAAACTGTCTTATGCTCAAGGAATGTAGTCTTTTACCAGGTATGTCAGCCATAAGGATGTGAGACCTCGGACTCAGGTTTACACTACAGCTCGCGATGAACGTGTGTCTCGCTGCAGAGGTACGAGTTGTCAGGTGGTTCTCATCTTGTACAGTCTTTAATTGACAGACAGTGCACCGCCACATATTCGTTATCAAAATACGAAGATCTGCAGCGCCATGTTGCAGATTTCACCCGTAACGCTGCGAAGGTCCACAACAACGACATTATTGCTGCAGAATGTCTTACGATAGTATTCTGCGTACTCGTTGCTACTTTATTTGGGGCAGATTTTTTCTTCCTCGTATTTTGGCCTGAACGCAAGTATCCAAAATGGTACAATATTGCACGGATAGGCTGCGGGCTCTTCATCTTTATGGGACTCTGGGCTTCAGCCTTAGCTAGCACGGCATGTCACTTTATTTCGCACGTATGGTGAAAATTAAAGCCTCTGTTACAGGTGATTGTGGCCGCACACGTCGCTGATTTCACCGGCGTCGGCGAACAGAGTAAACAAGAGATTCTAGGCATCTTTTATCGACCCCCACTAGGTAATTCAAATTCGTTTTTGATTCATTTTTTGATGCTGATGCCTTGTGATAGTATATCGACATTGGCCGACAAACATTGCCTACGTCGTCCTTTTGTGGGTGGGCCTAGTGTTTACAGGTTGCGCGTAAGGAAATAATTAAGATATGCTCTCAATTCTCCTGACGAGTACATGTCCAGACTTATTGCAATGTACCTCGGTGTGACATATGAAGGAAACAGTGGAATTGGGTCACGAACTGTGCAGCCCCTTTCGGGATACGATGATACACCGCTCCAAAGGGAAAAAAGCACTCCTGCAAGTTCGTCTGAGATTCGTAGGACAACCAATAGTATTGACAGCGTCTGAACCTCTCTCGCGTGCTAATTCCTTCCTCGTTCAAACGGCCATTGGTTACCACTTCAGAGAACGAGACTGCGTGTATGACTCTTATATATATACCATAAACGTGGGGTGGAAGACGCCCATCGCGGCTGTTCCGGATCTTATATTTATTATTTAGTATGACGACCAATTATGTTTTTGCATCATCATCTCTCACTCCTAGACTTTGACCTGCCGTACAGTCATAATACAGTGTGATAATAGAATGTGGAAAGTCCTTCCTGGGATATAAGAGTGTGCAAGTCCAGTGAAAATATATGCTAATCATCAGATGGAACAGGGGCCCTGTGTCTTCTTCTCTCTTTTAGTGGTAGATAGCTTCCGCAAAGTAGATTGCTACAGTATCCACCAGAGACGCGCGCATCAAGGGCAGTATAGATCCATTCATATCAAGCGGGGCACTGGTATACATGGCCTTTCAAACATGCATGATCATCGTGGACAGTAGAAGGACAATGATCTTCCTACCTTCAAGTTGAAAAGATTTGATTTCCCCTTCCTGATTCCGCATGAAGTCAATCCAATCTTTTTTAGATCGATGGAGATGGCCGAAGGTAAGCTCAGGTCAACTACAAAAGCGAGTCAAAGCGCTTCTATGATCGAGAAGTATCCACAACCGTTTTGACGAATCAAGGACACGCAAACCGCGTATCCATGGTAGATGGTTTTCGTCCTCAGAAGAACATTTCAGCGTTTTGAAACGAAATTATTTTAAGACTTTTTATGAGGGCGGAAACTCTTGAGAACCGAAGGAAAAAGGCGGAGGTACTTCATGTTGGGTGTGTTTCCGAGTATGTCTCCTATATCAGAGGCTATAATCCCGGCCAGTGGCTAGAACGTTGAATATCTGACTTGTTTCACCGTCCTTAGCTCTCTCCTAACAAGGATAAGTCACGATACACTTACAGAGTACGGCACCAAAAGGAGATATTACCTCCATGCGATTCTCATCTATGGGAAAGGAAGGCTCGAAAGCGTGTATGCATGAGCTCAATGTGTAATGAATGCGTTGATGAGTATAAACACCTTCCAATCATGTGTTCTCCTTCCAGAGCGGCCTCGCAGTTGTGATGAGGTCATAATCATGCCGACAGATCGGGAGTATGAGGCTTTTCGGCACTGATTAGTTAGGTGCCAAAGAAGGAAAATGGCTGTTCCCTAGTTCTCCGGTCATGCCGGTTGCGTTACCCATTCCAACGTAGGGCTGCGGCGTCTGAAATCGCAATCCAATAGACGTGGTTAATGTTGGGCGTGAGTAAATCATGGAGATATCTCGCGTCAGGGGCTGCGAAACAGATCCAAGCATTCGTTTCCATCGCCGGATTCCGAGAGGACGTAGGTTTTCGCCAACTTAATGGTCTAATGAATACCTAGGAAACAACTTAAGAGCGTTCGCGTATTAGTACAGGTGCACCTCCGGTTGCTAAGTCTCCAAGCGAAACTATAGCAATATACTGAGTCATGTAAAAGATATTCTGTATCATCTCAGAGAAAGTACAGTCAGTAGACAGTGATTGTGGACACGAGAACTTCCTCAATAAACACCCGTCCTAGTACCGAGGAAGCGACATGTTAAAAAACAGAATGAATCCATCCTTTCGTCGTCGAAGAATTGTTTCAGGTGAAACATAATTTTTGTTTCTCTTTGTAGCTAACTGTATTTAATGAGAAAAGTAGTCGCTATCGACCGTTTTCATCATTATTCAAATATTAGGCCAAAAGGGAATTTTAAAAAGTACGATGGCGACCTCTTTCAGCGGAATGAGATTTTTTGAACATCGACAAATTTCCCCTTCATAAGGCAAAAGCCAACGGAGACGTAGATACTCCGACTTTACGTGCGAGGCAGGAGGCATCTGTGGAAACATAGAATTTCCAAGCGGTGAGGCGCAAAATCCGCAATGAAAAATTATCATTCGCCAACGATGGATTTAAACCCATATAGGAAGTTTATTCTCGCACGATTAGACTCAGTTCGGGTAGCAGGACACAGTCGTTATGTACAACTAAGTGTTGCAGAATGATATCAGATGATGTCTTATCGTCTGGGAAGACCGAAGTGTCCGGATTAATGATCCCCGAGAACTATCTCGCCCTCGGCTCGGAATACGCCGTTACAGGTTTTATGCTCCGGCCGTCAAAGATGGAGGTTGAACCATCTCGTGGGAGATGGTAAGTGTCAGGTCGAACACTAAACCTCAGAGTCTATCAGGCTGAGTTGTTGGACGGGAAGACTCAAGGGAAGAAAGGCGTGAGGAATTGCAATGGAGTGGGAAATACCGAGATGAAGCGGTTCTCCGAAACTAGATCTCGACAGATCAGATGGGTACAGCTTGAGAAAATTCGTCCACGTTCGGGTGGTGTTTGAACGACAGCCAAGAGATGTTGATCCAATCCGGCGCCCTTTGGCCTTGTTATTGCCACCGGCAGTGCCATGCCGCGACGTTGGTTGGAAAGCAAAAAGACCGGACTTGGTCGAATCCTTCAAACACAGAATCAGCCATCTTTCGCGCGCTCATTCGCACTACTTCTCTCTAGCTATAATATGGGTAGGAGAAAGATAGAAATTCAACCGATCACAGTGAGTGTTTCTCGTTTGATGCTTAGAGGATTATCCCTCTTTTTTAACTCCTTAATTAACCTCGATCTTCCTTATGCATGGCATGGTTGACTAATACCTTCGTATATAGCATGAACGAAACCGCTCTGTAACTTTCCTCAAGGTAAATTATCATCTCATTCGGCCGCAATTGCTTGCTATTTTTGACCGAAATCTCGATCTTTGTCCCAATTGTATCCTTGTTGGATCTTTTTTTGCGATATTCATTTTTCAGCGAAAAAACGGTCTATTCAAAAAAGCCTACGAGCTTGGGGTACTATGTTCTGTTGATGTTGCCGTCATCGTCTTCGGTGGGTTTGCTTGGCTTAATGATAGCAAGAGGGCCTTGGTGACCTTCGGAAAATACAGAGGAACGTCCAGGTCACCATGTTAAGCTCTTCCAATACTGTTCAACGGATGTCCACAACATCATTCAACGCCATATTCGTGTATGTGTATCGGCTCATTCGGAAATGGAACTTGATATTTTTCACCTTAGCACGACGGGGAGATAGATACACGCGGTCCTGCCGATTTCGTATCGGGTACAGCAACTAAATTAGAAGAGGCAGAAGTTGAGATGGCCGAAGATGAGGATGATGAAGAAGAAGTGGTCCCATCTCTCTCCAACAGAGGATCAACAAAGCGGAGGGGTGATGGCTTACATCTAGACGTAAATCATTTTCACTTACGCCACCAGTTGTTCTGACGTCGAGTTTGCATTGTCCAGACCGACTATATGTCTCAGCGATCATTGAGTAGTCCTCACTCTTTCCCGCCGAATCCAGCAACGTCAATGATCCAGAGACAAGGTTTTGCTCAACGAACCAATATGTCACAGCGCCACTACGAACCGGATAGCCATCACCCTCACCTTCCCACAGAGAGACATCAGATATCCCCTGTTCAATCAAAAAGACCGCGAATAGGTATGGAATCCCCACATACACCTACGTTGGGGATTTATAGCAACCAGCCTTTCCGTGTACCTGGACATTCTTCGTCGCTGCCGCAAGCCTCGTCCCACGGTCATATCCAAGCCCAGCAATCTTCTTACACGGACTATCCCTCGTTTGCACCTCCTTCAAATGCCCAGTCATTTGGGTCTTTACATGCGGGCACATCGCGCGACAGAGCTACAAGTGGAAGTGATCGGGCAATCAGCGGGATGACAGGACCACGTACTGGGTATGGAAACATTACAGCAGCTAGCACTAGCGCCAGTGGGAGAGGACCGGATTTCAGTTTCATGGGTGGCGCAGATGACGGGCGAAGGCGCTCGGCGACAACATCCAGTGCTGGGTCAAGTCTAGGTCTGGACTGGCCGTCGTCAAAACCTGGTCATATGCCACAGCCTCCGGAGCGTGATCGCAGATCTGAACCAGAGAAAGAACGGGCTGTTGAGCGTACAGCATCTGGGTCAGCAAATCCTGCCGCTGCTTCTAGTGCGACTAGTACAGGAGGATCAGGCTGGTTGGACTTTCTATCTGGAAACGGCAGTACCAGTTCCGGAGTAGCCAATACCGGAATACCAAACACAGGCTCGCCAGGAGGGATGAGTTGGGAAAGAGGTTCGTCCACTCGTACACGCACAGGTGGAGAAGAGGGTGCTGGAGAAATAGATGCACTTTCATTATTTGGCCTGAACTCGAGCGAAACGAAAAAGGAGGTTGGATGACGATCGCTGAGATAAGGCAGCATGAGAAATTGAGCTACATGGAAGGGGTATCCAGAACGAACTCTATGCGAGTTTTACTTACGTATGATTTTCACCGAGTGAAAAGTGTTTGCTGCTCGACCAGTCACTAGATAACGTCTGATTTCGATATCCATATCTCGATCGAGGGCTCTCATAATCTCGTCGTGATCAACTGAGTATTTGGGGATGATGACAACCTTGGCAGAGGCTTTAATATACACCTGGTGTAATGAGCAATTTAGCGGAGCCCAATCATGGAGTCGTCAGGTAATACCTAGCTACCTGCGCTTCCTGCTGCCTCAATGCAGGCTTCAACAGAAACGACTTCAGTATGAATTGGTTACCAGAAGATGGTATTTCCATAGGTAATGTCACGATGTTTAAGTTACATAAGTATCAGCCTATTTGAATGGATACAAACTCCATCATGATTCATCATCTAATTGATATCGTCGTTCATCACTTGTTTCATGGCCATGGTACCTGGAAACAAATATCTGCATATATATATACGGGAGGATATTGTTCAACCCTTTAGAAAGCTGGACTTTCTCGTTAGAGGATCTTTGACGATTGTCTCCACATCAACATGCGCACGGAGACCGCTACTTTTGCTCTCCTGGTGTCGATCGCTGTATGTCAAGCTGCTCCATTATCCGGTAGGCCGAGCTTGCAGCCTCGCGCTCTCACCAAGCAGGAGAATCTGGTGTACGTGTACTTCGAACTGCCAGCTCGGGTTTACGTTCATTAATGTTAGTGTCAATAGAGCATACAGGCTTAGTTCAAGCAGGACGGCAGACGAGTGTACCAACACTGCAGGCATGCTTGGGATTCCAGCAGACACCACCACCCCATCATGTATCATTCGTAATCTCTCGCAAAAGGATTCTGCTGTAGAAGACGTTGAAGAATCTACTGCCGAAGTTCGAATGCCAGAGCTGAATTCTGGGGGAGCGAAACGTGAAGTCGTATCGCTAGAAGGCAACGAGGACGTCGTCGCTATGAAAGGCATTGATCATCCAATACTAGATCAAGAGTCAGCTTTATCGCCCGATCAGCCATCTCCTAACCGAACAAAAAACTCATCCTCTCCTTCGAGTTCGTTTGGAGTCCCAACGTTATCTGGCTCCCAGAGTACTCGAGTGCCTGGTCCCCACCCACCGCCAGTAAACGCAACGACAATTGGGGAAGACAAACATTATAGATGGCTTGGGAACTCAATTTTCAGGATGTTAGGGGGTTTATTCTAAATGAGCATGATTCAGCCTCTGTGTTGCGGATACAAAGTTCATCGTAGACTTGAATCGTGTCCGAATCAAGCTTTACATTTCATGGGTACAGAGTCAATGTCTCACTCTGTTCTCTTGTCGACTGTTGTTTTTTTTTTGGCCGCCATCAAAGAAAAGTCAGGTGGCGTATCAACACCGCAAGGATGATTACTTTCATCAATTTTTAACGGTGAGGCATTGCAAATGAAGGACTTGATGGCGCCTGTGCATTTATCAAGTATGAGGGGAAGATTTGAGATGGTTGAGTTGATATGCAGAATAAATGCAGTGATGTAGGTGTCATACAAGAGGTCGTATTTGCCCTCCGTACAATGAGCTATTTTGAGGTCTGTCCTTGCTTGGACAATATCATGTAGTAACATGCAATAATTTCCAAGAATAAGAGTGGTGGCGTCAATCTTTCCCTAGTAGGTGACTCGGTGTGGTAGGAAAGAGGTTTCTTCACGGAGAGACGGGGTCAGAGTCTGAGGAGGTCGGAGATACGCTACGGATGGAGAATGATTCGAAAGGATGATGTGAGAGATTGGTGCTCACTTCAGGAAATCCCTGGAGTTTCTTGAGAAAAAGCTGTTAGAAACACATTATATACTTTCTGGATTGTTTTTCTCAAGTATTACATAGATATATTTTGAAAAACAGGAAAAAAGAATTATAAATTTCTCAATAATTTCCCTTGAAATAAAGAAAAAAATTTTCTTTCAATTATTCTTGAGATACAGATAGTAATGCAAAATTAGGTTATTTGGATTAGTCTGAATGGAGGCAATCACAAATGAATCAGCTTTCATTAAATTCTGGGGCTAAATTACACTTTACAAAGTACTTTTATGAAATAAATAGGTGGGTAATAGAGTTTATTGGTTTCCAGTTAATGCAACCTTAGTCACACCAAAAGAAGGTCCAAAAAGTGTATCAAACTATTGACCTGAAGTATACTATTGCCTTGGGCCCAAGGTATCCACTCCCTAGAGATCCTGAGTACAGGCAATTAGCAAGTTGCTGAATGTCACAGAATTCCCCTCTATTTAGAGTCCTCCAATGTTTTTAATGCTCTAGTTCTGTAAATCATCAATATCTCCTTTGGTTCTTCACTAAGTGCCTCCAAACTTTTTTCATCAGGTGCAAATTAATTAGACCTCTCCAACAATACCAAACACAATAGGATCTAGTAGTTTCTATGTTGAGATATATGCATTCTACCAAGGCCTGCTCAATTTTCCTCAACAATTAAATTTAGCTTTTTCCATTAAATTGCTGATTCTGCTATCAGTTTGCCACAGAATGCCTTTGGACAACTTTTATTGTGTATGGATTAATCAATGAATCAAAACAATATTCAATATATAGGAGTTCACATGTATTTCTAATATGCTTATTTTTTTATCAAGGTGTAATACTTTTCTCAAGATAAGTTACTTGATTTTCAGAGACCTGAGTATAGTCACATGATTGATTTGGATATGCATGTACCATGATTATAGTCACATAATTAATTTAGGTATGCATTAGATTAAAATACTGATAAGCTGATTTCTCAACTTCTAAGCTACTAATAAGGCTAATCTAACATGATCTGGAGAAGGCTTTTCAAGGCAGTTCTGGCTATGTCATTTGCCTACAGTTTTCAGCAGGAATTTGTTTTATTCAAACTTTTTGATGATTAATAGCTTTATCTTGTCTATTAGCCCACACTCTTGGCATAGATTTTTTTCTGGTTGAGAATTGTCTGCTGAATAACATATCTTGATAACAAAACCTTTTGTAAGCTTGCCTCTCTTATAATATTTCTTTGTCTTTTTCTTGTAATAGTCAAGAATGCTACAGAAATGCTCTTTAATCAGGGCAGAGAGCAGATTGTACATAATATCACTAACAAGAAACAATGATAATTTGTAATATAGTAGCCTGAGAAGCTCACTTTATTAAATATCTATATTGTTGATAACATTTTGAGCATCTTTTAGAGAAGAAGCATTAAGGTACTTCTTCACCTGCTTCATGGATTCTACATTGGTGCACAGCACTCAGAAATTATAGTTGTAATTATTGTATTCATGAACTGATCTGAAATATTTATACTAAGAATAAAACTTTTTATAACTTATTGCAGTAAAGCCTCCCATTTTTTGTGCCATTATCAAATTACAAATTACAAGAATGATAGCATAGTAGATGATGTACCCATAAAAATACTTGGCAGTTTGGTTGAAAAAAATACCTGTCCAAAGTTTGAGGAAAGCATTAACAATGAATTTCAAATAAAGATTCAAACTATTTACTTTTATAGAGAATTTGCATAGACCAGGAATTAGCTGCATAAACAAATTTTCTGGTTTGTGCCATTCTTTGATTGGTAGATTTAGGCATGCAATAGAAATCATGCTCATAAATATCTTCTTTCCAGCTTATTTATTACTTAGAAGATTAAAAAAATTAATACTAAGTGAGAATAAATAACAATCAGCACTATTACTTCCACATGCATTAAAATGAGTTTTACCATTGGGACTATTCAAGTTTTAGATAGCAGAATTTTAAAACATATCAGTTATCTTCTTGTTTAATGAAACAACTATTTTTTTCAAGTTTTATTTATTTTTTGTTTATATTTCTTATATAAAAGCAAGCCTGCAAGCTAGTTATGAAAGTCAAAGATAATATAAGAGTATACAGTAAAGATTACAAATTTCTTCTCTTCAATTAATTTTGGCCAAATAAGTACTTTTTTACATTTATAGCCATGGTACTTCACTTTGTAGCACTATAATTATATAGAAATGCTATTATAGACATTTTCTTTCTTAATCTTATTATACTTTCTACTCTTGCTGCCCTTTGAAAGTATATAGTATATTGTGTGACATGCTGGGTAAGCTGTATAAACCTCTAACTTTTTTTTTCAACTTCAATAATTTTATTGTTAAATAAATGTCACAAGGGAATTTACTAGACAATAGAAATAAGAATACTTGCAATATAATAGAGATTTTCTCAACAACTAGACTTGATATTTTTTTACACATTTTAAATAACTAGTAAGTACCCTGATGAGGAAGTTAGAGAATAATATGGCAGATGGTGATTATAAAAATCATGGCTTATAAAAAAGGAGCTACTCCTATACTTATGGCTGTAGGAATCAACTGTTGATTCCTGTCCCAAGAACAGGACAAAAGGACAGAATCAACAAGTAATGACAAGGAACAAAGGACAATGAAGAATGAGTAAGGAACCAAGGCTAAGGGACACTTAAGAATGACTAAGGACAAAAGAATTAAGGCATAGAAACCATAAGAACTAAAGGACAAAGGACACAAAAGGACAAAGGACACTTGTCACACATTTAAGGTTTACATGGGAATATGTGCTATAATTATCTATGTCAGTGCTTCCTTCTTTGAATAATAATTTTGTTTCACACATTTTTCATCACAACAAAAAGCACAAAGTTTCTGCAAGTTGCTGCACACACCAACACCAATGGTGGCTCATCCTGACTGAAGGCAGAATGCTGGACTAAATCCAGATTGGTTGGCCAAAGACTGTTGCAGCCAAAATGACATGTGACTGACTTATTTTTTGTTGACTGTGGTTACATTGCCTCACATATCCAAGTTGTGTTCTACTCCTATCTCATGGCCTTTTGGAAAATATCAAGCCTGTGGAAGGTTTGACTCCTTCCCAGGCTCAAAGTGCTACCAAGCTGCACAAACACACTCCTTGGAGCATTTTGGAATGGCAGATCTCATGTGCATTCTGAATGTAAGGTATATTTAAGCAAAATCAATCTTCAACCTGATTTTGACATGTATGCTCTCATCTCACAGAAGAAGAAAAATCAAAAGAAAACAAATAAGCCAGTCTCTATACCAAAGCCA
>QLON01006042.1:0-21401 GCA_003313675.1 Termitomyces heimii
TCCTTCAGTTTTCCACTTTTCCAGAATGTTGCTCCAAGGTTAGACATAGCTTCAATAGTATCTGGATGCCCGTTTCCAAAAGCTTCTTTTCTCATCTTCAGCACTTCTTTTTTAAGCTTCTCAGCTTCCTCCAGTTTTCCACTTTTCCAGAATGTTGCTCCAAGATTAGACATAGCTTCAATAGTATCTGGATGCCTGTTTCCAAAAGCTTCTTTTCTCATCTTCAGCACTTTTTTTCCAAGCTCCTCAGCCTCCTCCAGTTTTCCACTTTCACTAAATATTACTCCAAGATTAGATATAGCTTTAATAGTATCTGGATGATTGTTTCCAAAAGCTTCTTTTCTAGCCTTGAGCACTTCTTTTTCAAGCCCCTCAGCTTCCTCTAGTTTTCCACTTTTCCAGAATGTTGCTCCAAGGTTAGACATAGCTTGAATAGTATGTGGATGACTGTTTCCAAAAGCTTCTTTTCTCATCTTCAGCACTTCTTTGTAAAGCTCCTCAGCTTCCTTCAGTTTTCCACTTTTCCAGAATGTTGCTCCAAGGTTAGACATAGCTTCAATAGTATCTGGATGACTGTTTCCAAAAGCTTCTTTTCTAGCCTTGAGCACTTCTTTCTTAAGCTCCTCAGCCTCCTCCAGTTTTCCACTTCTACTAAGTGTTACTCCAAGATTAGACATAGCTTGAATAGTATCTGGATGATTGTTTCCAAAAGCTTCTTTTCTCATCCTCAGCACTTCTTTTTCAAGCTTCTCAGCCTCCTCTAGTTTTCTACTTTTGCAGAATGTTGCTCCAAGGTTAGACATAGCTTTAATAGTATCTGGATGACTGTTTCCAAAAGCTTCTTTTCTAGCCTTGAGCACTTCTTTCTCAAGCCCCTCAGCTTCTTCCAGTTTTCCACTTGTACTAAGTATTACTCCAAGGTTAGACATAGCTTGAATAGTATATGGATGACTGTTTTCAAAAGCTTCTTTTCTCATCTTCAGCACTTCTTTGTAAAGCTCCTCAGCCTCCTCTAGTTTTCCACTTTTCCAGAATGTTGCTCCAAGATTAGACATAGCTTCAATAGTATCTGGATGACTATTTCCAAAAGCTTCTTTTCTAGCCTTGAGCACTTCTTTCTCAAGCTCCTCAGCTTCTTCCAGTTTTCCACTTTTCCTGAATGTTGCTCCAAGGTTAGACATAGCTTGCATGGTATCTGGATGACTGTTTCCAAAAGCTTCTTTTCTAGCCTTGAGCACTTCTTTTTCAAGCTCCTCAGCCTTCTCCAGTTTCCCACTTGTACTAAGTGTTACTCCAAGGTTAAACATAGCTTCAATAGTATTTGGATGACTGTTTCCTAGGAGTTCTAGATAACTGTCAAGTACCTGCTGCTGAAGTTGCTCTGCACTACTCCACAAGTGTGCAACAATACAAATTCTACTGATTCTCTTTGCCAATGTGTAATTATCACATTTATAATTCAGATGACTCATTAATGCCTGTATATGCAGTACCCATTGTGCTGCATCATTGTAATTTAAAGTCTTGTCTTCTAAACAATAAAATAGCTGTTGTCCACATTTTTTAGCTTTTTCTTGCTCTTCTCTGGATATTGATTTAAAAGCCCACTCATGAACTAGTGAATGGATATCCAAGAGTATCACTTCTTCTTTCCTTATCTCCACCAATGAATAAGACCTGAGCATGTTGACTGCCTCTTCCACTAGTTTGTCACTCCAGTCCTTGTCATTTGTCACAAACTTTTCAAGAAAGTTCTGTAATTCTTGAGTGTCTACTTTACATGCCTTTGAGGAATTATTTGATATTTTGTTCTTTTTTATGAATTTTCTAAGAAAGCCTTGTAAAGGTTGAGTGTTCACTTTTTTTGTCTCTTCTTCACAAGAGGTAGAAAGATTTCTCCAAGCTCTTGCAAGGATTGACACAGGTATCTTTGAATTATGTAGTACACCACATAACATAAGAAGTGCTTTTGCTTTTTCATCCAGCTTTTGATAACTCAGATTCCATGTAGCAATAAGAGAAAGTGGGTAGTTATTCACTTTTTGCTTTGTTTG
Source organism: Termitomyces heimii (assembly GCA_003313675.1). NCBI lineage: Eukaryota > Fungi > Basidiomycota > Agaricomycetes > Agaricales > Lyophyllaceae > Termitomyces > Termitomyces heimii. The sequence goes on from QLON01006042.1 coordinate 2,055, forward strand.
CTCTGCCAGATATCTTAACTTATCTTTTTTATAATTTTCAAGATATTGCTTCACTTCAATGTGTTTATTGTAAAAAAGATAGCTTCCTGCTTGAACAATAGCCAATGCTAAATAGCCTAATTCTTTAACAAGTTCCTTTGCATGTTCATTTTGTTCTCTTTGACTAGCTTCATAGAAAACTGCTAATGCATCTTCAAGTAACATTTCTCCAATTTGATAATGATTTTTACGTGAATAAACTTTAGATGCTTCATTTCTGCTTGTTATAAGAATATTTCCATAATTACAAAATGGAAAGAATTCTTGTAGGTTGACATCAGGATCATCAGCATTATCAAAAATCATCAACCATTCTTCTTTTTGATGGCAAAGCCATGTAAGAGCAGCAGAAGGTGTGGTATCAGTTAATTTAGCACTTTGAGCAAGTAAAGTCAGAAACTGCTCAATTGATGTTTTGGAGCTTGCATTTATCATATATATAGAAGAAAATCTGGCCAATCAAATTCAGGCTATAACTTGGTAGAAAAATACAGATGTTTCATACCTGTTTCCAAATTCTTGGCAAAATTGCAGTGCAATTTGTGTCTTTCCTGCTCCACCAAAGCCATATAGCACAAAACACTGTTGCACTCTGCTTTTTAATGAAGATTTTTGAGGATCAAAATATTTATCAAGTTGCAACAAAATATTCATTCTGCCCTTAAACAGTGAAGATGGAGGAGGAACAGTTGGAAGAAGTGCTTGTGTGATTTCAGCAGGAATTGGCTTGGTAGAAAGTTTTGAAGGCATAATATCACTCTCTGATATATATTAGTAAATTATGTATTCAATTAAGCTGTTTAACATACCAAAGACTTCAAGAGTTATCTTTTGAGGACAACTTTGTAAAACATTTACAAGACTATCCAATTCCTTCATAATCTTTGCCTTCTGCATATAAGCCAGAGAATGTGTTTTAACCTCTCCTAATTTATCCCAGTCATTCAAAACCATCTTTTGAAGTCCTTGCTCTACATTAAATCTGTAAAAAAAGCCTGGTTTTCTTATAAAAAACTTTGTAAAGCTCTCAGCTTGAGCTTCACAATCAGTAGCTATTTTATGAAGGAGTGGCATCATTGCTTGACCAAAAGCATTGCTAGGCTCCAAAGAAACCTGACCAGGATATCCTGCTCCTATACTTACAAGGCATGCTATTGGTTGAGAAAGTTCAAAAACTATCCCAGCCTCTTCCCAAACAAGGTTGGTAGGATTACTTGAACCCAGAGCTGCACCAACAAAGCGTTCACTGACTCCATCAGCCATAATATACACAGGCTTGAAGAGATCAGGATTTGCAGTAGTAGCCTGAGCAGCTTGCACCACTGTACAATTATAACCTTGATTGGCACCTACTTCATATGTTCTGAAAATCCGTGGTTTCATATGAGCAAAAGGAAGAGCCACCACAAAACTTGTGACATAATTAATTAGCACTAGCAGACAAACAGAAATGAAGATCACTTCAATACCTTTTGCAGCATGGATTATCTTCTTGCATCAAGACATCCTCTGGGAATCCAGCAGATTGTAAGATGCCTCTCATACCAGCCTTAAAGACAGATGGTTTGATTTTCTCACTCCCAAAGCCCCATTTCTTGGCATCAGAAAAGACCTTCTGGCTAAAAGAGACATACTCCTTAATAGCCATGTCAATAGGCATCCGGAGTCGACCTAGCATCAAAGCAATGACTCTGATGTACCATCATTGAACAGTCAACTTGGTAGTGATGTACTTGTAGCATACCCTCCTGTTCCAGCTCCACCAATTATATCAAAATAATCGCAAGGCTTAGGTAGAGATTTCAATTTCTCCAGGTGCTTGAGACGTGACATGATTTCCTGGAGAATGAGAAGCTCAGACAGGCCGCGTACACCACCGTCATCTGGATAATCAGTCAGTAATTGTCATGCGTAGTTCTAACAACATACCCAAGGATAACAACCTCAACCCGCGTTGTATCTGGTTTGTGTTTGTGTTCTGCATGGAGGTATTAATCTTCGAGCTTGAACGAAGGCTTGGGGAAAAGAAAGAATGCACTTTCCCACTTCTGTCAAAGGGCTGATCCCTCACACTTGCTGGTCTCACGCTTGGGCCTCTGCAATCATAGCATCTGGAAGATTGATTGATCGTAAATTGACATCACCATCTGGAACACTTTGCTTCGTGCGATGAACAATTCCAACACGTTAACTTTGAAGTAAGGATGTTAACTCTCTCGCAAATAAGAAGGAAAATAGTTGAATAAAGTAGCACTAGATTTGTGTCCAGGCCAACTTGCCGCAAGCAGGGACTTTGGCTACATCGGCCTCCAAGTTAAGAATCAACTACTTGAATATATATATTCATGCCCCTTGACCGCCATCAATTAGAAAACGGTTTGTTTTCAATGGAACACATTGAAATTGTCCGCGACAAACTAGTTGAATTAGGTACCTGTCTCAAACGACGTTACAATCCTCTGACGCGTTTACGCGGAGTAGACAAGGCTCTAATGCAGCCATTCACTTCCGTGGCTGGGAAGTAGACCGCTACAAGGCACTCTTGAGATTATTTATGCAATTGTGCCAGGATCGTCATAGCTTCCTTTTCAATGCCATCAACGTACAAAGTTGAACGCTCAGTAGACACTTGAAACGGGTATGGTTCGCTGTCGTTCAAATCATTCTTCTATTTCGTACCTTCGACATGAACATTATTGACGACTCGTTGATATCTTGGTCTTCAACTCGCACCTCCCGCTCGACGGCTGTCTGTGACAAAGAAAAAGCCTAGCGCGTATCGACGTCGACGTCGAATACTAGTCGCTGATAACCTTCATTTGGTTTATTTAACGGCCGGCGAGTTCCTTACGCGTTCTATATTGCACCGCCACTCTAGCCCTTGCACCACCCCCCTACGCACACGCGCTGCATGCAGACTCTTCCCATCCACTTCACTGGCCCCGTTTGAATTGACCGCTGTTCTCTGCAAATGCTACTACATCCCCCTTCGCCTGATCCGTTCATTTCTGAAGTGTGGTATTTAATGGCTCTTGTAATGTGGCATAGTCCCATATGTACATGTATTATCGTTGTACGCACCGACTCCAGAGTCCACGTGTCCCCCTTACACCAACCTCACGCCCATGCAGCCACGTTTGGGATAACTACGCTCTCCCCACCCTCCACTGCCACCGCCCTCTCCTTCGCCTCCACGGCCAGCGCGAGCTCAGCCTTGTCCTCGAACTCGGCCTCGCAAGCTTTTACTCAGGTATGACGATGTCACCCGGTACCGATGCCAGACAAGAAATTATATAACGACAATTTCCTCTCACTGGATCTCCAAGCAACAGCCAGCGGCGTACAAAATAAAAATGGACTGTACGCACTGCCCTTCCCGAGGCACGTCTCGCCCATGCGTCAATCCTACCCCATTCACCCTTCCCACCGCTCTACGCCCACGCGCATCCAGCCCCATTCAGGATAATCCGCTCTCCCCGCCCTCCACTGCCACCGCCCCCTCCTTCGCCTCCACGGCCAGTGCCAACTCAGCCTCAGCCTCAGCCCTCACGAATTTCTCCCCCGCGTGACGATGTCCCCCGTACGTTCTGGGGCCGCCTACAAACCAGCTGATCAACCCGCGACGCCAGTGCATGTCTATCGTGCTGATGCTGGTGGGGCTGCTGTGGTGAATCTGGGCGTGCGTGTGGGTGCGGAGCCGACGGGGTATTTTGATAGAGTATTGTTTGCTGCGGGGGGAGGGGTGGTGGTGGAGAGTGGGGATGGGAGGGAGAATGTTGGTGCGGATAGTGGTGAGAAGGAGTGAGAACGTGACTGGGAGAGTTTAGATGGTTTGGCGGTGTTCGAAAGTTAATTGGGAGAGCGCAACTTTCAATTTGCACGACAGAGGACGTCAAAAGACGGTGACACCCTCGTCTCCATCCTCACACTTTGCTCCGTCCCATCTCCAGAGCGGACATTGCACACGCTAGTCCGAGATGTTCTCAGGCCTGGGGGCAAATTGCTTTTCTATGAGCATGTTCTCAGCCCCCGTGAGGACGTTGCTTGGTTGCAGCGCTTGTGGGCCCCTCTGTGGAGCGTTCCGTTTGATGGGTGTCGATTGGACCGGCCATTTCATTTGCTTGCGGAACGTATGATGGCGACTGCGAGTAGTGGAGATCAGGTCAGCATGTGGAGTCGCCAGGAATTGTGGGGGAAGGATGGAGAACCTGAGGAAAACCTGTTCTGGCATCGTGTAGGAAGGTTTGTGAAACGTCTTGATGCATAGAATAAGACTTTGGCAAATGAATGACATCTGTTACGATGCAAATATTGTCACATTATAGTAGCCAAATGCCAATACTTTGATCCTATCTTTCTACAAAGGCATAGCTCACGTAAAAACTGTACCTGAAGACCCAAAGTGTGTTGGGACAAAGATGAACTGTAAACCACATTCCATACATCGATACCATAATTATATGCTATCTCAATTATCACTGGTCAGGAAGTGCACTTCACATGTATTTTCACCAAGATGGATAAAAACCACAATCACTGTCAAGAGCTTTACAATGCTCCAGGCACCTATTTTATGTAACAAGAATTTCTCGTTACTGCACTCAATTCTAATAATAATAATAATCATTACTATTCTATATGAGGTTACATGTAACCTCAATTGTTTTCTATAACATGTACAACCTTAGTCAGACCCAATAGACAGATTCTGACTTATGCTGTTGTGCATGGAAACATTTGTGACATTCTGTTACATTTTCTAAGTTAATTTGCATTTAATTTGCCTATAGCACACATATCAAACTTCCTTCAAGAAGTTCTGTTCATATTTTATTTGTATCATAATGTTAATTGTTTCATGTTAATATACTTTTGGACACAGTAAAAGGTGTTGACCACCAAGTATGATCATCTCTGTCTAAGGACAGCATGCTCTCTACAGTTGAATTTTCAGAGTAGAGTCTGTCTGGTTCACTCTGGTTAATAAGGAAACTGAACTTGTAATGTAGGTATGAAGGATTCTAATTCTTAGTTTACACTAGTAAATCAGACTAGTTCTGATACAAATAGAAAGAAATATAGAACTACTGTAAATAAGAAAAAATAATGTCTTCATAATGGCATTGTTATGCTGTAACCTAAGATTATAGATCTAGAATGGTAGTGATTGTCAGGTTCCGCTGAATTGGGGGCTTTCCAGGAAAGCAACACCCTTACAATGCAGACTTGATCTACAGATACCCAGGTGTCTGGAGCTCCGGGGCTAGGGCTCTGGGGTTCAATACATGGACAGGGGGTGGTCCTGGGAAATGGAACTTGACCCGGTGCTTCAGGTGTTTTTGTAGAGGCTGGGAGTTGGGGAGGGTTGAGCCAGAACCAGAGGTTCTAAGATGAGATAAATTATGAGTCACAAAATGCATACCAAACTTAGAGCATGTGATTATTCTGGCATGCCAGTCAAAGCATACCAGTCAGTGCATACCAGTCAAGCAAGAGGGGCATGCAACAATTTAAGTAATATCAAGACTAGCAAATACAATGGGAAACTACACTATAAGTACTACAGAGTCAGGTCTCAGGGTTCCAGAGTGTCTGGAATGGGTTCCGGGAGGCATTGAGTAATGGGCAGGGACTGTATACTTGGATCATGCATGTGGGGCATGCAATCAATTGGTACAGAGGGAGCTGTGATGTGTGATGGCTGGAAGTGGGTTGCATGATCCAATTGTTGATGGCAGCTGATTCTGGGGTCTGTGATGCAGGGTTCCCAGGGGGGGTTGGCTGATGGCAGTTGTAATGCATGTGATGGCAGTGTTGGCAGCTGTGGAGGTGGGGTGCATTGCAGGGTTGATGAAAGAGGGTCCTGGATGGGGTTCCGGGGCTTTCCTGGGGGACTCTGGAGGGGGGTCATGACAGTGATATGTCTGTCTCAACAATGAGACAAGATGAAGCTATTGATCATCAAAAAGTCTGAATAAAATAGACTTCTGCTGAAAACTGTAGGCAAATGACATTGAATAAAACAGACTTCTGCTGAAAACTGTAGGCAAATGACATAGCCAGAACTGCCCTAAAAAGCCCTCTCCATATCATGTTAGATCAGCCTTATTGGTGGCCTAGGTGTTGAGAAATCAGCTTATCAGTATTTTGATCTAATGCACACTCAAATCAATCATGTGACTATAATCAGGTGACATGTGCACCAAAATTAGTCATGTGATTATGATCATGTGACTATGCTCAGGTTTCCGGAGATCAGGTGATTGATCTTAAAGTCTTAAGGAAAGCATCACACCCTGACAATAAAATGGGCATATCTCAGTGGGACTACATGTGAAGCCCTACATATTGGGTATTGTTTTAATTGCCTGATTAATCTGCACACAATAAAAGTTGTCTGAAGGCATTTTGTGGTGAACTGATAGAGGGATCAGCAATTTGATGGGAAAAGCTAAATTTAGTTGTTGAGGAAAATTGAGCAGGTGTTGGAAAAATGCTTATATCTCAACAGGAAGGCCACTGAACCCTATTGTGTTTGGTATTGCCAGGAAGGTCTGATTAATATGCACCTGATGGAAAAGTTTTAAATGCATTTGAAAGAGAACTGAGGGAAATATCAATAATTTACAGAATCAGAGCACTGAAAACATTGGAGGACCCTCTCTTGGCCAGAAAAATTTATATCAAGTCTCTTGGGACCAGAAAATAGAGGCCCAATAACTGGAAAATGACTCAGAATAACTGGAGAATGTCATGTGTCACAGGGAGGAGAAATAACATAAATAGAGTGGGATTCTGTGACATTTAGTAAGTTGCTAATTGCCCATGTTCAGAATCCCCAGGGAGTGAATATCATAGGCCCAAGGCAATAGTATACCTCAGGTCAATGGTTTGATATGCTTTCTGGACCTTCTTTTGGTGTGACTAAGGTTGCATTAACTGAAAACTCAATAAACTCTATTACCCACCTATATATTTTATAAAAATACTTTGTAAAGTGCAATTTAGCCCCAGAACTTAGTGAAAGCTGGTTCATTTGTGATTGCCTCTATTCAGACTAATCCAAATAACCTAATTTTGCATCAGTAGTACAGTAAGTAGTACATTATATACATATTGACTCTTATTACATACTCCTCAAAATCTCAGTCATTACTTGGTGTTTACTTGTCCTTGGATAGATAAGACATTTTGTGGGCTGTACAATCACACTTTGATTCTATCCACTCTTGATTAAGGACTCAGATTGCTTTGTAGGCTTCAAAGCATGATACTTGCTTGTACTACAATAATAATGTTTGACAAAATGCATAAGCAACATTAAGTAATGACAGAAATATCATTAAAAGCATCAAATGATATGAATTGAAAGGCAATGACTGCTCTGCAGTGATGTGTGACCCTGAACTGATGCTAACACAAATTGATCATCATGTTAAGCCCAAAATTGGATTGATATACAAGGTAAAATCCACATGTAAAAAAGAGAGGGAAAGGCACTGCAAGAAGCCTGGATTTTGATTATGAAACATGGGTAAATCAGTATGTGCATGGTTGAGTATGTGCCAGAAGGCACAAGCATGCTTTTTTTACCATGTGGCATTTTCTCAAATGTGTTTTTGATGCAGCATAGTAGCAAATCAGTAGTTTATATTCAAGTGTAATGGACAAAGACTATAATAAAATACTGGAGTTAAATATTGAGAAATGATATTGTAAATACAGGTTTAGAATAAACATAAAATGGATGACACACCTTGAGTCAAATATTGAGAGATAATTTGGCTCTGGGATGCAGCACAATATTCATAGTCATTAGTATAAGTATATGTCATGATTTTATAGTAAAGTCATCATAATAAGATAAAGAAAATATATGTGTGTGTAAGACAAATTGATGTCATTTGTGATATCTCAAAGCTATGTGTCATATCCTTCAACAGTTTTCCCATTGTATGAATGGCCTTCAAAAAACAAGGATAAATTTGAATATATGCACATTACCAGTCCCAGTTGTGGCCTAAGGGCATTGCAAGGAATCAGTGTTGTGAATAGCTATGAGGCCCAATCAGTAGACCAAGAGCCTTCCTTACAGCTGAGTTCTCAGTGGATATCTAGTAGTCATTGTTAGTAATAGATTATGGATGAGTACTTACTACTATGAGTATTCTTGGATAATCAGTCCAAGAGTTGCCAATAGACAGTGAGTGAGGTGTTGTGAAATTAGAGGTAAGCTAGAGCTTGGTCTTGTTCAAAATATATAACCACAGCATGAGGTCATGGTGAAGTCACACAAGATAATGAGAGTCTTCACACAAGAGAGAATAGGTGTAAGCTCTGCAATTGGAAAGAACTATTGAATAGGTATATAATGCAAGGCTTATATACCAGTGAGCAAGGTAAATAGATAAATCAGATAACCTGCAGGCAGGCACTAAGTAGTAATAAGAAGTTCAAATGAAGTCTGAAACAATAGGAACCTGGTCATGGTTACTACAAAATCTAACACTTGGAAGAATGTTTACACAGCTGAAACAATCTGAGAAGTTACCTCATATTACACCCCAATCTATACTCAACCTTGTTGGAATTGTTACCAGTTGGTTTAGCTATGTCTAAGCAAAAACTTAGATAAGCACACAATGCATAAGTAATTATCTAGGTATTAGTTAGTCATCTGTAAGTCTATTGATATAATAAATCATGGCCCACCCTCAGTCATATATAATTGACTGAAGGTGCCCTTTGAGTCTATGCAACTATATATGTGTCCTGTGGACAAAGCAGCAGTTGGAGTGGTAGCCCTGGCCATTGTACTTGTAGCACCTCTTTTTGGTATATTACAAAATGTGATATCTCAATAAACCTCAATCCCCCACACAGGGCTCACCTCTTTTATGTCAAGCTAAGCCCAATATATTTTCCCCACAGGCTATATCCTAGTTTTCCTCATTGGCAATCAGCTTGTGTATTCATAGATTATGATAGTGGTGTGTAATGCCACTTCATGCTCTATAAAAAATCTTCCTATCATGCTAAGATACTTTGTATACAAAGACATAATGTTGATGGAAATTGCATCAAGTCAGCTGCAACTGAAGTCTCCATATTCTGATTCTTTTAACTTCCATGTGTCTTTACAAATGACATATCAAGATCTGTCATATTAACTGTAAAGAGTATCTCACTCCAACTGATATTCATGAATATAGTAAAACCTTTCATAACCCATGCCTTACATTACTCATAATTTCTTAAAACCCATGGGGGCCCTTCTGATTTTGTTGGATCCTTCCGTAATCCATACCACCTGATAACCCATACTTTTCGGCCTCTCCAGAGAATCCATAGGTTAAGAGAGGTTTCACTGTGTTTTGGTCATCTTTCTTCAACGTTTTTCCAACATTGAAGGTATATCAAGTCTGAGTTTAGATATTTTAAAACAATATAGGAGTTTGGGCCACGAATGTGGTTTTATCTCTATGAAGCATCATTCTTTTGCACTTTTGAGGCTGAGTTGCTATTTTTTTTCTAGGTGGACTACACAGATGACATCTTGTGACAGATTGCTTTTGGTGTTGCAGGGGAAGACCCTTTTGGCCTCTCAAAAGAAAGATTGATGCATTGACATGACTCAGTCTATCGCATGGAGCATGTAGCGTGAACTGTTGTAAGGGTTTCATTTATTTTGCAGTGACAGTCCGCGCTTAAGTATGATATGAATGATTGGTCTTTCCTAGTACACATAGCAATTGCCGAGCTCACTGATGGGCCTTTGTTCATGGATAGATACCAATGGAACAGACTACACAGGATGCTCAGGCACTCAAGCTCACTTCTGCTCTCCCTGGAGTATACTGTTTGACACTATACTCAGTTGAGTAGTCATTGTTATCTAGCCATCTGTTTGACACTTTATTATATATTTGGTCAATTAGGAAATTGAGGCAATATCTAATTTAATGAAGCAGAAATTGATCTGCAGATCTAAATAATTAAAAATTGCCAATTGCAATGTGAGCCCCCTGATACCCAACTGGTATCTGAACTCCCTAGAAACCAAAATTATTTAGAGTTATCTAAGGGAAATGGGGAATTGACTGACACTGAAGATTAGGAATGCAAAGCCAACATAATTTCTAGAAAGGAATTGCTTAAGTATCTGCATGACTGAAAGGATTTAGCAAGAAAACTCAATCATTATAAGAAGAAAGAGGCATCCACTCACTGCAAAAAGAAAGATCATGCTGGATTATTGCCCCTTTCTAGTAAACTAAAGGAACTAATCCACAAAGTAGCTGAAGGATCCTCTAAAAAACCAAAGTATAAGCCAACTACATATAAGGTGAAAAAGATAACTAGTTAGCTTCCACAAAGCTGATCACACAGGTCACCAGGGAAAGTGCACTTGGCCATGCACTGGAATAGCTGAGTGAAAGATGAAAGTACTCATTGGATGACTCCTCAAGCTTATCCTCAAATGATGAATCAAAGCCCAACCCATCAGACTCTAGCTCAGAAGGAGACAATGAATCATTAGACACTGATTATAATACACCCTCCAGTATTAATAGTTCAACTTCCAATAAGAAATCAGTAGGAAATAGCCAAATCCTTAATAGAGAAGAAAAAGACAAGCTAAAAGCAAGTGGCAAGTGTTTCATTTGTAGAAAGGATAGTTACTTCTCATAGAACTGCCTTGATAAGTTGAGACTGACCTCAAATGGCAATAAACTCCTGGATTAAGCACCAACAGCATTCAATTTTAGAAAGGCTTTAATTTTAAATAGACTGACCAGTTGTGAATTAATAGTCTTAGTAAGACCACTACTTAGAATGGTTAAGATTGGGAAAACCCAAGAATTTGTGGATAATGAATGCTGAAGACCTCTCCTTGGAAAGAAATATGATAATGAAGGTGATACTATATCTGACCTTCAATCTATATCTGATTCAGATGAAGAAAGTGACTTACTAAACAATGCTAACAGTGAGGATGAAGTGGCAGGAATGCTAACTAATGCCTTTGAAGATATTGATCAATATAATGCAGAGGAAATATTATTAACTCCACCCCATAACTTTGATTTCATATATTCAGCTATGGTAAAAGATGGAGAGGAGAGGCTTATCCTGATTGAGATGGAAGAGGGACCATGTCATAGCCTTGGATATGCAGCAGCACAGAAGGTTGAAGATTTGTTAGAATTTCTCCAACCCTATCCAGGAGATCCTATTAATGTCCTTTAATTTTGGAAATGACAATTTATTGCTTACATTGTAGATGGAAATAAAGTGTTAATATATAATTAAGTATTTGACACCTTTTGCAGTATCAAGTACAAATACTTGAGAAATATTGACTTTGCTATTGGAGAGTAGTATGCAAATATATGATACATGCATACTGGTGCTCCATTTACCAAGTGCATATTATTCCAAATCTGTTTGATTATTAATCCAGAATGTTGAAATGCTTGTCAGGTCTTTGCCTCAGGAACATCTTACTCCTGGGATGATAGACAAGGAGATTTATATTACCATCAGTTTGAGGTAATTAAGGATAATAAGGTCTATAATATATATAATCATCACTTAGGAATTAAGACCCAGATAGAGGGAGCTCACCTTCACAACCCAAAGTTTAATCTAGTTTCTTAATATCAAAAAGAAGTTAAGGCTCACATTAATAACATGGATGAAATGGCTTTAATAAATGATTGAGTTAACTCACCCAATGATACATTCACTCTCCAACAATTCTTTGAATTTTATAAAGCCACAGATTTGGATTATAAGAACCACATTGATGACAATGCAATAGACCATCAGTATTTCAGTACAATGAAACTTTTTAGGCAACAAATATCTACAGAAAGCTACTCTGCTATCTAATGTAATATAACATATATGTGAGACCCATCCAAAAAGGTGCTAAAACTCTTGGTTATTGTAGTGAAAGTTAATGGTGAACTGGCTTGTACACTAATAAATTCTGGCTTGCTAGGTGACTTCATATCTAGTAACTTAGTCCAACAACTAAAAATTAAAAAAAAGGAACTGATCTCTCCTATTCCAGTTCAACTTGCTATCCAGAATTCTCAGTCTCTAATTAATTTTGGTGCTATAACAAAGTTTTAATATCAATCTATACTTGAAAACTAATACTTTGATATGATAAATCTTTCAGGTTATAACCTTATCCTTGGCACACTTTGGTTATTCCAACACTGTGTCACTTTTGAAATAAATCCAGCTCAAGTTGTAATTGGTTCAGACACTGTGTTACTTCTGACTAGGGCAGAAGTAATACAACTAGCTTTTAGATTAATAGAGCTATATTAGAAGAATCTAAAACATGTTGCTAAAGAACTAACCTGTTATGCTGAACTTATCTATAAATTAGCAAGTGATACTCCATTACCTCCATTACATGCTATTAATCATGAAATAAATTTGATTGACTCTAATAGAGTCTATCTATAGAAACCATTAAGATGCTCAGAGGCAATGTAGCTTTAATAGATAGAGAAATGCAATGCATACATCAAGAATGGCAAGTTACAAGCAGTGGGAATACTATACCAATGATGCTTATACCCAAACTAGGCAAGCCAGGAGAACTACCATGGCTCTGCACAGTCTTTGATCTTTGAGCATACAATGCAAATACTGTAAAGTAATTGCCACTCCTGCCAGATATTAATGGAATTCTTCATTGAGTCTCAAAGGGGAAATACCATTCCATTCTGGATGAAAAAGATGTGTATGAATAGATTTGTATGATTTCAGAGCATGTAGAATATACTGCTGTAATTACCCCAGATGGCAATATAGTTAGCAATATAATTCAATAAGGTGATTGCAATGCTCCTGCCACTTACTAAGCTCTAATGAATCATATTTTCTCACCCTATCTTGGCCAATTCTTAGATATTTATTTGGCTGATATCATTATTTATTAAAATTCATTAAAAGATTATGTCCAGCATGTTAAACTAGTCATTGATATACTCTAATGAGAAAAACTATATTTGGAACAAGATAAGCTTTAATTTCTCTGCCTTAAATTGAAGGTCCTAGACCAAATTGTTGATGACAATAGTATCCATATAAATTCTGATAAAGTTGATGCCTTGATTAAATGGAAGACCTCAACTAACCAGGACCTTCTATATGGATTCTTAGATGTTGCTGAATACCTAGCAGATGATATAGATAGAGTTCAAATTTCTATGACAATTTTTCATTAGTTGATAGGAAATACTGTGCTATTTAGATAGAAATATACTCATCAGTAAGCATTTGAAGATGTTAAATGCTTAGCATCTCAATGCCATATACACTATTGCAAACTACTGGACTATGGAAAATTAGCAGCACCAATTAACATGGTAACTGATGGCTCCATCACTAGTATAGCAGGAGTTATTAGCCAGGGTGAAGACTGGCAAACAGCTAAGGTTGCTGCATTTTACTTAGCCAAACTTAACTCAGCTCAACAAAATTACCCAGTTTATAAAATTGAAATGCTTACTGGCATTGAAACTATATTACACCATTGTGATATACTCCAAAGTGCTAGATTTAGATGATACACTGATCACAAAGAATTAGTCACCCTTCTGGAATAGAAGAACTTGTCAAGCAGACAGATACAATAGCTAGAGAAAATTTCAGAATTTGACTTTGAAGTTTTTTATGTACCTGACACCAAAAATATACTGTTTGATGGATTATCATGCATTTATTCACAAAATGAGCCAGGCACAATACAAGCCAAGAATGAATATATTTACTATGATGTTATCAATAATAACTCCCTAAGTAATTACTTGATATTCATGCTTCTCCTTGTTAAAAAGAAGGGCAAGGGTAAAAACCTAAGTAAATCACAGAAAAGATCAGATACAATTAAGGAAAGACCTCAGTCAGAAAGGCCAAATGCCTATAATCAGATTTAGAAGCCTGCACTGATAGAGACATTAAACCTGATTATACTTGATTATAATGATGCTCAGCTAGTAGAAATAACATTATCAGTGCCTGCAACCCAAAAGAAATGGCAGCAAAAATACAAGAAAAGACTTGCTGCAGAGACTAGCTGGCCAAAAATATCCAAGGAATTTGCTGCAAGAATATTCAAAAGTTTTGTGTTAAAAGGCTTGTTACAATGAAAAAAGAGCAAGAGTGCAAAGGAAAAACTCACCATTCACATCTTAGCCTATAAAATCAATGCTACTGCAGACAATACTAGTCAGAATTAACAAGAATTTAATCTAAAAAAGACTAAAGATAAGAATCTAGCTGAGAAATCTAAAGACATTATTAATTTAACAAAATATTTTAATTCAATATTACTTGATGAAATGTTGGCTAGAGGGCAAGAACCCATTGACTTGCTTGCAAACATTCAAAACAAGTACTCAGAGGATCCAGATTTTGCAAATATTATAAAAAAACTAAAAAAATACAAAAATTTTGAACTGACTAAAGATAATTTATTATATCTATAAACAAATAAGTGCTAAGTTTTATGGACTCCTACTATTATAATATTAGGCTAAAGCCTGCAAAAGATTGTGATATCAGAGGCTTACACCATGCTAGCACACCTTGAAGCATGAAAGGACACTAACATACTTGTGTAAATATATTTAGTGAAAAGGCATAAGTAGAGATATACACTTATATTGTTAATCTTGTATAGTCTGTTGCCAAAATAAACCATAAAATCAATAATCTTATGGATTACTAAACTCCTTACTTGTCCCTACACATTCCTAGAAAGTGATTAGTATTGACTTTGTCAGATCTTTTTTAGAATTCAAATATTGAAACACAATATTTGATTAAATAATTGTAATAATAGACCTACTTACAAATATGATTCACTTGATACCAAGCAAAACTACATAGTGATGTAAAATTAGGTTATTTGGATTAATCTAAATAGAGGCAACATAAATAAACTAGCTTTCACTAAGTCCTGAGGCTAAATTACACTTTACAAAGTACTTTTATAAAATATATAGGTGAATAATAGAGTTTATTGATTTTCAATCAATGCAACCTTAGTTATATTGAAAGAAGATACAAAAAGCATATCAAACTATTGACCTGAAGTATACTATTGCTTTAGGCCTAAGATATCCACTTTCTGAGAATTTTAAATATAAGCAATCAGCAATCTGCTGAGTATTATAAAATCCCCCTCTATTTATATTATTTCTCCTCCCTGTGATGTATAACATTTTCTAGGTATTCGGGGCCATTCCTTTGTTATTGAGCCTCCATTCTTTAGTCCTAAGAGACTTGGTATAAATTTTCCTGGCCAAGAGAGAGTTCTTTAATGTTTTTAGTGCTCTAATTCTATAAATCATTAATATCTCCTCCAGTTCTCTTTCAGATGCCTCTAGACCTTTTTTATTAAGTGTGGAATAACTAGACCTTTTCAACAATATCAAATATGATTAGAGCTTGATAGTTGTTTTATTAAGATATAAGCATTTTTCTAAAGTCTACTCAATTTTTCTCAACAACTAAATTTAGCTTTTTCCATTAAATTGCTGATTTCTTTATCAGCTCACCATAGAATGTCTTTAGACAATTTTTATTATTGCAGATTGATTAGGCAATCAAAACAATACTTAATATATAAGGATTTACATATATTCCCACTGAGATATAGCTATTTTATTATTAAAATGTGATGCTAAATTGATGGCCTTGCACAGCCACAACCCCATTTAGTAGTAGATTATCTTATTAGTTGATGTAATCATATCTTTAATGATACCATCAGATTCCATCAGATCTGCAGTGATTGCTTTGATTTATCATTAATACACTGAAGATTCTGATTACTTAAGATAAATCATTTGATTCCCAGAAATCTGAGCATAATTACATAATCAGTGTTATATGCTTGACTTGAGTTTGCATATTACATAATCCTGGTCACATGATTGATTTGGATATGCATTAAATCAAAATACTAATAAGTTAATTTTTTAACATTTAGGCCACTAATAAGGCTAATCTAATATAATTTGAAGAGGGATTTTTAAGGTAGTTTTAACTATATCATTTGCCTACAGTTTTTGGCAGAACTGCTTACAGTTTTTATCAGAAGTCTGTTTTATTCAGACTTTTCAATAATTAATGGGCTTTGTCTTGTTTTATTATTAAAATTAATGTATTAACATTAGCTTCTATATTTACTACAATAAATGCTTTATACATTTTTATTTAGAAGAAAATTCTAATTAGCTGAGCTAACTATGCATACACATCTAGAATCACTTTCTTAGCTTATATATTCTTCTCAGACTACTCTCTGCAATAGGAGGCAGTGGCCATCAATGATAAGAAGCTGCAATGCCTTGACTATTACAGGATTCTGCAGTCCATTAGCAAATGAGATGGATGGTGTAAAGCCACATTAAGTAAATAGCAGTGCTTGCTGCTACAATAGCAGAGCAACTAGCACTTCTTCAATAATGCATTTCAAAATGCAATGTACTATCTCATTGAGTAAAATCTCCATATTTATGATATCTAAATATACTAGTATATGTTTGCTGACAAGAGCCTCCATCAAGATGGAAAAGCCAATGTCCAGTTAATCTATTGATCCATTATTGATAATGTTCTCTCTATAGAACTATATGAATTTCCTGCTTTAAGTAAGACCATTAAGCATGAGCTACAAGCCTACAACCAAGAATAATCTCTTAATTATAATATAGATAGCAACAGCCAACTTATTCCAGAAACTAGGAGATTCTCCCATTGCTTCAGTATTAGACTTGCCAATGGCTTGACCATTTTAAATAAATAAATCTAATTGAAGGTGTATAGCAAGGCATAGCATATTATATGAATATATCTATATAGTTTAATTGTAGTTATTTTTATTATTTCAGTATTTATTTTATTATATAGTATATTACTTAGCTGCTTTATAAGCAGCTTATTTTCTTGTGTAGATATATTGACAATAGACCAAGTTTGGTCTGATTCAGTGAGTTTAGATTCTAAGCTATCAAACTAATAACTTTGTTATTCTACTAAAACTAATTAATACTACTTTGTAAGTACTTAACATAGATTTGCTAATCTATGGAAATCTAAAAACAGCTATTAGATTGATCTGGGTATGGATTAAATCAAAATACTGATAAGCTGATTTTTCAACATTAAAGCTAATGATAAGAATCATTTAATAAAATCTATAGATCATTTTTCAAGGTGGTTCTAGCTATGTCATTTGCTAAATGGTTTTAGCAGAACTACTTACAGTTTTTAGCAAAAGTCTACTTTGATTTAGACTTTTTAATAATTAAAGCTTCATTATGTATTATTTTTTAAAATAAATATATTATCAGCAGAACTTAACATCTGTCTAGAGTCTAAAGTCATCCTCTTTATAGTTTAGCAGATTTATCAACTCCAACTTTAGTATTTTATTTTGAGCAACATCATTGCATTAGTGCTTGAGTTAAAAAAATAAATAAAGAGGAAGAGTTTGATATTTCCAATATTGAAGATGCTGAATATTATATTTATTAATGTGATAATGCTTTAAATGTTTTAAATATTTCTAAATAAAATATTAAAGTTTGTTAATATAATCTATTACAAAAATTTCAAGCTATTTTAATATATTCTTTATAAGAAGAAAAAGGATATTAAATGAAATATTTAACTTAAAGATACAAAATTAAATCCTTTCTATTACAGGCTGAGGAAATAAGATATTTGTATATATATATTATTGATCAAGTTTAAATAATACTATTATAAGCTTTTTTACTTTACAAACTTTCTTCTCTAACTTTGAATAAATCTTTTTCAAGTTTCTCAGCCTCCTTCAGTTTTCCACTTTTTCTGAATGTTGCTCCAAGGTTAGACATAGCTTGAATAGTATCTGGATGACTGTTTCCAAAAGCTTTTGTTCTAAGCTTGAGTACTTCTTTCTCAAGCTCCTCAGCCTCTTTCAGTTTTCCACTTTTTCTAAATGTTGCTCCAAGGTTAGACATAGCTTGAATAGTATCTGGATGACTGTTTCCAAAAGCTTTTGTTCTAAGCTTGAGTACTTCTTTCTTAAGCTCCTCAGCCGCTTCCAGTTTTTCACTTATACTAAGTGTTACTCCAAGGTTAGACATAGCTTGAATAGTATCTGGATGGCTGTTTCCAAAAGCTTCTTTTCTAATTTTAAGCACTTCTTTATCAAGCTCCTCAGCCTCCTCCAGTTTTCCACTTTTTTTAAATGTTGCTCCAAGGTTAGACATAGCTTGAATAGTATCTGGATGACTTTTTCCAAAAGCTTCTTTTCTAATTTCAAGCACTTCTTTCTCAAGCTCTTCAGCCTCCTCCAGTTTTCCACTTATACTAAGTGTTGCTCCAAGGTTAGACATAGCTTGAATAGTATTTGGATGACTGTTTCCAAAAGCTTTTGTTCTAAGCTTGAGTACTTCTTTCTCAAGCTCCTCAGCCTCTTCCAGTTTTCCACTTGTACTAAGTGTTACTCCAAGGTTAGACATAGCTTGAATAGTATCTGGATGGCTGTTTCCAAAAGCTTCTTTTCTAATTTTAAGCACTTCTTTATCAAGCTCCTCAGCCTCCTCCAGTTTTCCACTTTTTCTAAATGTTGCTCCAAGGTTAGACATAGCTTGAATAGTATCTGGATGACTTTTTCCAAAAGCTTCTTTTCTAATTTCAAGCACTTCTTTCTCAAGCTCTTCAGCTTCTTCTAGTTTTTCACTTGTACTAAGTGTTACTCCAAGGTTAGACATAGCTTGAATAGTATCTGGATGACTGTTTCCAAAAGCTTTTGTTCTAAGCTTGAGTACTTCTTTCTCAAGCTCCTTAGCTTCTTCCAGTTTTCCACTTATACTAAGTGTTACTCCAAGGTTAGACATAGCTTGAATAGTATCTGGATGGCTGTTTCCAAAAGCTTCTTTTCTAATTTTAAGCACTTCTTTATCAAGCTCCTCAGCCTCCTCCAGTTTTCCACTTTTTCTAAATGTTGCTCCAAGGTTAGACATAGCTTGAATAGTATCTGGATGACTTTTTCCAAAAGCTTCTTTTCTAATTTCAAGCACTTCTTTCTCAAGCTCTTCAGCCTCCTCCAGTTTTCCACTTTTTTTAAATGTTGCTCCAAGGTTAGATATAGCTCGAATAGTATCTGGATGACTGTTTCCAAAAGCTTTTGTTCTAAGCTTGAGTACTTCTTTCTCAAGCTCCTCAGCCTCTTCCAGTTTTCTACTTTTTCTAAATGTTGCTCCAAGGTTAGACATAGCT
>QLON01006043.1:0-18332 GCA_003313675.1 Termitomyces heimii
TAGTATTATTCCATGAACCCAGCAATAAGCACATCCAATAGTAGCAATTTGATCAATAATTTGTTTTAACAAAGCTAGCTCTTTTTCTGCTTTTGAAATAGCTACTTGCAAAAAAGAGCTACTACTTTCTACTTCAGTAGCTTGTGGCATTTGCAGCAAACTTTGATTACTAGGCATTAAAAGATTTCTAGCTCCACCTTGAAAAGATAATGAAGCTTGCTCAGCTGTTTTTTTTTTAGAGCGATCTGATATTATATGTGATTCTTGAAATACTGGAGATCCCATAGTAATAAGATTTGTAGTTTTCTATTTAAAGACATTGAATAAAAATCAAACTAAAACTAATTCAACTTACTTTTTATTTTAATGCTTTGCAATTATCACAAAAAGGAGCATTGTTTAAAGATGGACAAGAATGTGCAAATCCATTTATATGATAAAGCTCAATTATGCGGCAATCAGGAGTTTGCAAAAAGCGAATCATTTCAGCAATACCAGTATGATCACCTGGAAGTGCATTTTTATCAGGAAATGGAAGCTTTGAATAAAATATCATAGAATGACAAATGGATCCATCTCGCCCACCACGACCAACTTCTTGTACAAAATGCATCATACTATGCACTTCATAATGAATAATATGGCGAACAAATAGATAATCTATTCCTTGACCAAATCCCATTGTAGCTACCATCCAGCGCTTGGAAGGATCTGAAGTTATAGGTGTGCACCATTGCTCTTGTTGTTGTTTTTTTATTTCTTTATTAATACTTTCATCTGGATGCATAGTACTATAATATGATGGGAAACCAAGAAGTTGAGCAATGCGCTTAACTTGTTGAATTGTGCGGCAATAAATAAGACCTCGCTCATGAGGTGCAAGATTTATAGATTGTGCATATTGCTGAAGTTCAATTTCTAAAAGATTAATATTAGATATATGGCGAACAGTATATTCAATGTTTTTTTGAGAATTGGGAGATCGAATTTCATGAATAAGAGAGCGAGGAATTTCCATCCAATCACATAGCATATCAATTGAGCGAGGAAATATTGTTGCTGATAAAAATGTTATTGGTTTTTGAAGTGCAGTAAGAACTTTGAGAAGGTGAAATGTTTCTCGAAAAGCAGAAGTATAAATATGATGTGATTCATCCATAAATATGCGGTTGATGTGGTATTTAGCAGCATTAGCCCATTCTCGAAATTTATCTTCAGTTGCAAGATGATATGGAACAAATATAATTTGATCCATTAATGCATCAGAATGAGGATAAATACTTCCTCTAATTATTGTTTGATCTAGCCGGCGCTTCATATCTTCAACTAATGATGCAAGAGGAATAATTACTAAAAATAAACTTGTAGGATGTAGAATAGCAGCAGAAAAAAATGACAATGCTTTTCCACTTCCAGTAGGCAAAATAGCAAGAACATGTTTATTAGTAAGGCATGATTGTATTAATTCAGCTTGTTCAGGACAAGTCCAAGAATAGTTATTAGAATCATCTTGATGTGGCATAAGTAATTGAATTTTAGATAAAAGCTGTGGATGCACATGTATAAGATGTTGAGGAGGCTGCAGCTGTGAAAGAGGTGTAATGCCAAAAGCCATAATAACTTGTTGAGCAATATGTGGTCCCATAATTTGTAAATATTGTTCAAGCCTAGATAATGTTTTATTCATAGCTTCTTCAAAGTTTTGCTGCAATTGAACTTTGATATCATCAAGCATTGGTCTAATACATGCATCAAGCTGAGAAAAGTAATTTTCTCTAGATTCTGCATCTTTATCCTAATAAATAAAAAATAAGAACAATGTAAATTTAAAAAAATAAATTCAAGTACCATATTTGCATCTTTAATTTCTTTCATTAAAGAAGGATGAAGTTGATTAATACATGCATGCCAGCGGAAGCAAACTCGTTGATCAGATGCAATAGAAGTATGTGAAAATCCAGGAAGAGCATCATTAATCTGCAAAGCATAGTGTTGCTCTCCTGTTTCAATAGAATGACTAAATAGTTGATGAATCATTTTGAGATCTTCATCATCATCATCAGGTAGATGAAAATCAATATGTCCTATATTTAACATAATACTGCACATAACTTGCCTCCAATCTCTCATGCCCATTGGACGATCAAGAATATGCTGAGTAAAAGAAGATAAAGCTTTTGAAAAATCACTAGTTTTCATAATTTGGCCACTTTGAACAAAGACATGAGTTAAATAGTTTTCAGCATGTTCTTTTGCCATCAAACACATAGCAGCTAAATGTGCTGCAGCAGGATAAACAGAAGAAAGAACAAGAAGCAAAAGTCTAGAAACTCGAAAACTAGGACAATGAGCAACCTGGCGAGTAATGCCATGTATATTTCTACTTTTGGTATAAGTAGAAATAAAAGTTAGAGTATTGTTAATTATAAACATATTTCGAGCACTATCTTTATTATTGGCATATTTGAGATTAGCACATTCTGTTCCTCGAGCACCACCACCCCAAGTTGTAGAAGCAAGGCAGAATAAAAGCCCAATAATTTCATCTAGTAAACCAAACCATTCCCAGAGTTCTTTATATAAAAATCAGTATAAAATGCTATATAAACAATAAAGATCTTGCCTGCTCGAGCCTTGATAGATCCTTGAACTTGTTGAAATAATTTAGAATCTTTAGATAAATGATGCAAAAGTCGGTATTCAAATTGTTTCAAATTGTTTTCTTGCATAGTAAAAATAGAAAAATGAATATCTTCCTTTTGTGGATCATCACAGAACCAAGATTCAGCATGAGTAGCACTAGGATTCATTCGAGAATCAATATATTTAAGTATATCATAAAAGTCAGCACCCCGAAAAAGCTTTTTAATCATTGATTCAACTTGAAGAATAGTAGTATCAATGCCAGCATATAATTTTTTCATAACAATTGGAAAGCCATCAATACTAAGAGCTGTTTTTGTTGTATTCCAATTGAATCTAGCAATTCCAGGCTGTGCTTTGGCAATAACAGTAAGATGAAGCATACTTTGGCGTAAAGAATTGAAAAGATGCTACTGCCCTTCATGAATCCAAGGCTGAATATATTTTTCATATGTTCTAGTTTGAAGTTGGTAAAAAAAAAAATTAATAAATATAATAAAACTTACGCTTGGTGAGTAGCTCCTGTTTTTTCAGCAATAGTAATAATTTCCCAGCAAGCAGTTGCTCGAAAGCACCATTGAGCATGAGAAATATTATGAGGAAACTGAGGAAGAGAAGCTAGAGTTCCATAATCATCTTTCAAGTGATATGTAATTAAAAAGCGAGTAAAAGGATCCTGTGTATCATTGCGAAGAAAATTGTCACTTGGGCAACTTAAAAGTGCCCAAATACATTGATGAATATCCTTGATTAGAGATTCAATGCTAGTTGCAGAATCTTCAAGAGATTGCTCAAGAAACATGTAAAGAGCAAGTACATCAGGATGCAAAGAGATAGGAAACTTTGCCATAGGCCGTTGAATATGGCAAAAAATAAAAACCAAAAAGTAAGCAATAAAATCAGAATATTCAGATAGAGTATTGGTTTCTTGAGGCTTCATAAAAGGCTTGTGCTTGATTGCAATCCTGCAAAAAAGTATTAAGTAATGTTAAATTACAATTTAAAATAATAACTAGGCATACTTGGGTTCTGGAGAACGAATTAATCGCCGAGTTAGAATGTCTAATTCACCAAGTTGCTCTGCAATAATTGCATAGTACTGCTTTACAAGTTGATGAAGGCGATAAAAGTGTGGTTCAGAGTCTTTCAGTGGTGGTCTAGCAGTGCAACGCAATTGACCAAGATCAACATCTTTGAGAAGAACATGCCACTCCATTTGATCAAGAATAAGTGAGCGAGCATGAGTGTTTTTTGTTGGAATATAAGTTGTAGTCAAAACACCCAAACCAATTGACTTGGTATATTCAAGTATACCAGTAAGAGCATCAACATCAGTAGTAGGCAAATAAGCAATCTCCCGAATGTATCTTTCTTGCAAGTTTTTACTTAAAGCCTGGCATTGAACTTCTGAAAATTTTCTCTCTTTTCCTAAATAGTTTGGATGAAATGCTTTGCAATGCCTATAAAAAACTACTTTGCTAGAGTGTATGAGGTGTGGATTCAGACATTCTGGAAGTAAACATTTAATGCCAGTGATAATATCAATGCCCTCAAATGGAGAAATAGGAGCTATTCCAAGAGTAACAGGTTGATGACCATTAAGCAATATAAGGAGTTCCTCTAGCTTTTCTTGACTAGGAATCTGATGATCTTTTGAAAGATTGAGGCGATCTCCTGCAGTATGATCATAAGCATGGCGATAAACTCGTTCAAATGGAATAAGAGATTGGCAAACAAGGCAGACAATTCGGTTATAAATTGGATCAACAATGAGCTGATAGCCAGCAAGTTGCTGATGAGCTCTTTGAGCAATGTCATCAGGCATAGACAAAAGAGGGTGTTCCTTTAGAAAGCTAAACTCTTCATAACCTAGTAAATCTTCAGGATCATTTGCAAGATTTTCTTCTTCAACCTCATCATCAGATTCTACTTGTTCTGCAATAACATTAAAAGCTACAGCCTTGCCATATTGCTTGCTTGATGAATCAGAGACTGTAGAAATAAAAGAAGGAGGCATAGAAACAATTGGAGCAGTAACTTTGGGAGGAGGCGCAACACTACCAGCAATCTCTGCAGGTACAATGCTATCACCAAAGGATTCCAAGTCTACATGTACATTTGATGGTCCAGAAGTAGTAGCAAGAGTGTCAGCATAAGAAAGTACTTTTTTTGATTTTTTAGAAGCAGGTAACTTGACATCTGGGCAAGTAGAATCATCATCAGAGTGAGGGTGAGGATTCATTCGGAGCATTTGTTTAATATTGAGAAAGGAAAGCCGAGCATGCTTTTCAGCACCACATGGACATGGAAGATGAGCAGCTGGATGTGCCCGATGAACCGTGACAGGCTCACCTAATGAAAACAAATGAGAAAATAACAAGCTGAAGAGCAAATACAAAAATTCACCGTTGAATATGAATACATGAGTCATTGTGTGATATTTGGAAATGTGTTGCTTTCTTTCTTCATTATTGTTGTTATACTTTGGCCTTTGGCATCCTTCAATCGGACATGTTGCACTGCACAATAAGTAGTACAAAATAATATATGAACAATAATGCTATTACTTACAGTTTAGGCATGCTGGCTTGGAATTATAAGTACTAGTATAGATTAGGCGAGAAATAATCACTTGTCTGGTAAAAGTGCACAAAATTCACTGGTGGAGGCAAGAAGAGGGTTGGAGCAAGTGGTTCGGAAGAGAGTGGGGTCTTATCAATGGCAAAGGCAGTGTGCTGGCAGAGCAAGCTATATCCAGTATCTCAAAAGCCTATCACAATTAACCTAATGACGCCAAGCCAGCAGTAGCATAATGCTAAGCAAATCTTGATAATTACAATGCTAATGAACATATATATGTAGTACAAATAGATTAACACACAGGTGCCCTGATCAACGTAAGAGATTGAGCACGTCTTCAAATGGAAAAATTCCGCTTTAGCTGTGAATGAAAGTATGCATCATAGTGTATGCGAAAGAGTTACATATGAACACCAGACTTCACAGATGCTTACATATTCACCGTTGGCCACGCAATTGGATTGCAACCCTCTGACCTGGATGCTTTTGCCCTAATGATCGTCTCTGAAACGTAAACTCTCATAAAGCCATTTCCGCAGATGAAAGTTCCCGCATCACTATGAACGGCATACTCTCTATCCTTCAATCAATCTGGTTTCACTTAAACACAGAAGATAGAGCGTTGAACAGGCGGAGTGTGCCATAATATTCGCCATTTGAGTGGTGCCGAAAACGGAGTTATAATGATTCAATAAGCAAGCTGCAGGCTGAATAAAGCCAAAGTGTACTCAGTCTCATGCACGTAGATGCAGAACGAATCGAGGCATGACAAATGCAGAGAACAATCAAGGGAATGAGGATGAACGCACATGACACCAACATCGGTAGAATGTGTTCACCCTTTAACAATAGCATGTATATAGAGTCGATGAGGTCAGTGAGGCGTACAGACTATCGTGATTTGGTGCCTGAATGCTTCTTATGGTCGCGGGTGAGAGGCACAAAGGATGGCATACCCAGGAAAGTGTCCAACATTCCTTACAAAAACAGTGCCCTCATTGTCAGAGCAATTTCAGCAAGGACAAACGAGAGATACCATGGTTGTATCGATATCTATTGACAGCACCTGACTTCCTTTCATACATTAGCTAGGAGACGTGGGTGAAATAAGTCCGAGTTCCGTGTCTTGAATTGATACTGTACGGAAAACATCTGACTTCAGGAAGAACAAAACTTTTTATGAAAGATCGAATCCCACATTAGACGTAATTGCTTGCAGCAATTTCTTGCGTAAAACCTTCTCGCTCTTATATCGGGGAAGCTAACAGGAGTTCCCGTTTATCCCTCATGAAAGCAGTAAAACTGTCAGAACACTCACCTTTAATAAGTTCACACGTGTGCTTGATGTCGGAAGTTGATTCTGATCAGAGCTAGCATCACGAATTGAGAAGTTTGGTACAAGCTTTTTAAAACCCCTGGAAAACGACGACCCCTTAAAAATGATGAAGCACCGAAGCAGAGAGACCTACAAAAGCGGCGGACGACTGCAGCTTGTAACAAAACGCAGGAGAGACATGCATTGTCCTTGATCAAATGTATCGATAACCTGACCGAGCATCCGTTAGTTGTCATGTCTTGAACTTTGATGAAAAACTTGCGTTCCAGAACATGACGATGGTTTCTTCGTTGTCATCGTACAATCCTCCGTAATTGGTATGACGCCACAGGTCTTCAAAGTCAATGGGCTTATTGACACCGCCCAGCAAAATTTGGATCTCCTGCTGATTAAACATGCTATACGTATTCTCAGCGATTCGCCAAAGTTTAAAATGACGATGAAACTCGCCAAATCCACCTCAGGTCGATCATTTCCGATAGGCCATTAAAAAAGGCCTCACTCTGTAACTTGATCTGCTTCGTCAAGTGATAGTGAGAGACAAGTTGAATATAATGGAGGTGGTTTTCTTTCGTGACTGCGACATTATTCCCATTTGGGATGAGGTCAATGGATCGAGTGACACCAAGTTCTGAATGTTCCACAAGAGGTCAGGATGGAGGATCCCACAGATAAAGAAAGTTCAAACCATCCACAGCTATGGTGAAATTGAGAGCGAGATCTTCAAGGTTCCCAGTATAGTGTTTCAAGAACACAAGGCCATTGTAAAGGTTAGGGTCAAGGGAGGCAAGATCATCCAGAAAGCTTTGCCGTCCAAGCCACTAATGTCGTAACTCGGGTATAAATTCATGACTATAGTATGTAGCAATGACTAACCTTGGCCAAAAAGAATCCTGCAAAAGCTACATCAACGAGAATCCCATCATACATAGCCTTTCCAAGGACACGCCCAATGAAATGATACCAATTAAGACTGTGAGCTAAATTAAGATTAGAGTCGAAAGGGCAAGGAACAACCATAACAGAGAACCTACTTTCCATTGCATATGTGTGTGGATTTGGGTAGAGTTCATTTTTCTTGTTCGCCAACCATAAGCCTCGGTCCGCGTCAAAAACCTCTTTACACAATGACGTGAAGAACTCTTTGAACACACCACCTCCATCAATGCCAGCCCTGCATAAACATTGATACAGAATGCAGAAGAAATTGACAGGTAACGCTTACTCTTTCACCCCAAACTGATCGATAAGAACTATCTCCAACGGTGCCTTCAAATCGGTCTCAGCCAAACGATCAAACCCGTCCTGTGCAACGCTTCCCCTACGAATCTGTACCCTATGTCACCCATTACCATGGAAAGGAGACCGACGACCACGTGACGGGGCACGAGCGGCAGCATCATTGACAACAAAATGGCGGAAGACCGATACACGTACGTCAAACGGGATGGAGAATAGAATGTTGTTCAATACACCAAGACGTGGGGAAAGGTGGGCTAGCTGCCGTTTGGAGTAGCCATTATTTCGAGGAGTAAGCAATCCGGGGACAACTTGCGCTCTTCAAAACTAAACTAAAAGAGAGTCAATACAAGATTACCATTAATGATACACATACATAGCTGCCTCAATGAATGATTCAATGCCAATCTGGGATGTAGCCAACCAGTGACCTGCCGGGACGAATGGTTTACGGGAGCTGTGAAATATTAGACATACTTGGAACTGCAGCATAAACGAAGCTAATAAATGGAAAAAGAAAACAACATGCTTGTGTACCCATAGGGCTAGTAGGTAATCCTCACAAGATAAGAATGGCAGATATGAAACGCGATACTCACTCTCTCGCGTGAATTCCCACTAAGCACTTTGTCACCTTCTCCCTCACGACCTCTCAAGTACACCTCAAATTTCCCTCCCTTTCCAACTCGACGGTCTGTGCCAGTGTTTCTTCATCCTCCCTCCAATATAACACAAATGCCATATTCATTAGCTGCCGACTCCACCCCACCAGCTCATCCAGACTCAGCGGATTCCTTGCAACATGTATTGCCCCTCCGACTTCTGCTGATCCAAGTATCCTTCCTGCCGATCCCGATCCAAGTAGTAAGAAGGGAATCCATATTTCTGCAGCCGATGTTTCGCTGACCAAAGCACCAGCGGAACTGTTACACCCTACCGGACTGCCGCGCACATAGCCCTGATAAATCTCTCTGACGAGCGATGGTGCAGTGGCGAGTATCCTCGGCGCCACATCAGCGGGCCATATAGTCGAAAAGGTAAAAAGTAGTTGAAGGAATGCGGACTGGGAGGTCGGCGAAGATGGGAGGGAGACAAGGGTCGAGAGGTGTGAGGCACTGGAGAGAGAGGCGAGGCGTTTCAGCATCCTAGTATCTGGAGGGGTAACTACTCGTGTTGAATTAGACGAAAATGATGATACAACAGTGACTTGCGTGCGAGTAGAGTCGGAATCAGAATCGGAATTGTATGGAGAGGCAGATGCAGTCGTAGAGAGAAACTTTGGCCAAGGTGGATTGAGAATGTGAGGCGGGAAAGAGTTGAGCAGTCGCGAGAGAAGTGTAAAGTAGACTTTATGTGCTTTGGCGCCTATTAGCTTATATCGTGATGCCACAAATACCTGAAGGTTTGCGATGAGATTGAGCTTTTCATCAGGGGTAACCATTTCAATGACGTGATTGACATCTAGAGAAGCTAGTGAGGAAAAGAGAGGGAGAGGGGTGCACTTGGGAATGGACACAACGATAGTGGTGGCGGTGCTTCCGGGCTAGGCCCGACATTAGTGCGGTTCAAGTTGCAGAGAGGGCACGGACCTTTGAGCCAAAATGAGCATGGCACGGGTCTTCGAATTTTCGTTTGTAATGCACGTGAGGAAATCGGCACTCACAATGTGAGTGCCGATTGACCATTTCTTCATGGTTGTCAGCGATATTTTCACACTGTGGCTCAGTCATGTAGAATTTAATTAAAGGAGTCATGATGCATATATACATAATTCTTGGGCCAGCCGACCGGCCGATTGGAAACAAACTCGTTCCCCTTCCCATGGTCCCTCCAACCATACTCGCATCAGTAACAGTCTGCGCTCTCCTCCTCTCCACACCTGACGTCAACACCAACGCAGAAGACTCTGCAAACCCATCATACCCCATCAGCACGAACCCACCTGCTACTGCATGACTCTCCACGTGCGCGCCGGCGTTCCAATGGGGCCCTGCTGTGGCTGCGCAAAATACGCAGTGCGCTCCACAGGCCTCATCACGGCGCTACTCCCACCCCTCATCGGCGGTGGAGGCACGAGCCTCACCAAAATTGCTGCTGTTCGGGATACACCAGGCCCAGCGTAGGCAGTGCAGGAGCCCTAACAGTCCCCGCTCTCACGCTCCCTCTCCCTAGCACTCCTCTCCCTCTCCCTCATTCAGCACATTCACATCCGTGGTTGGAGGAGGGAGCCTGAGTGTTGCAGATTTGAGGGATATGGAGCCACGAGAGGCAACGGTCTCGTCGGATTGTTGGCGGTAGTCTAGGAGTTTGGAGATACAAACATAAGAAGATGTTAAGTAGGGAAACAGAATGTGTAAAATAGAGTATACCTTTCTTCAATACAAACCAGTGTTTATTTTATCCTTTGGCAACATTGGCGTACTTGTTGAGATAAGCTTTCATATCGGGAGGATCTGCATTCCAAGTCAAAGTCTCTGCCTCACCGAGTAATGTAGTATCATGATTCACAACTGTGAAAGAAATGTCAGAATATAAAAAGACAGGCATAATCTATACTGACATTGCTTCAAGAATACACAAACTGGCTCATTCTTTGCCACTCCCAGTCCCTCTCTGGGCATCTCAAACGAAAGCGTCTGCACTGGCACATTAGTTAGTCGCATTTTTTTCTCCTCTGATGAGCCTAACTAAGACTAACTGACATGGGCTTCGACAAAGGTCAGACCACGATCCGTTTTGCGACCGATAATGCTAGTCCGTGGTTTTTGCACTGGTGGGTATCGGCTTCGTCCACTTTTGTCTTCCTCCTTCTGATTGAACTCCGTTGTATGTTTAGTCACATCGATTAGCACCTTGAAATGTAAGATTTCTCATTTGAGTGCCGAATATACCGTGATGAAAGGCTGATCTGAGGGCTTTGCGGTTGTCTTGCCGAAGATACAGAAGCCATATTGAAGCAGAACGAGAGTGTATGTTCCTTGTCTTGTGCATAACGCGTGACCCTACATTACTCCCTAACAAATTCGACTGGTTCCCCCGTAGATATAAAAGGATTTACTTGTTGTAGGATAGACTACTTTTTGCAACTAAGAGTACTTATTCCAGTTTTGTCCGTGAAACTTTGGATAAAGCTTGAAGTACAGAGTTAGGATATTGTAACATTAAACAACTGGATTGGTAGTGTAAGATCACACGCCCAGATTCAGGTAATCACACCAAAAAGCAATCATCATAGATATTTGCAATGTATGCCTTGAAGCATTTGGATGAAAGAGTGTTTTCTTTTTGGAATTCAATGCTAATTTGTTTTAAACATTGTTCACACATTGATATCAACAAAGGAAGGACATGATATAATATTAGTATATAAAGATAGCAGAAAAGAATATTAAGAGCTGGGAAGTAAGAACTGAGATATCTAATAGAATTTTTTATGAGAAAATTGGCAATAGTCGTAATATAATACTGGTTTTAACCTTCTAAACTTAATGGCTTGTAGCAATAAATGAAAGGATTGCATAACCAAATGGAAAGTTGCTGGTCCTAGAAAATATGTTTATGAATATATTATATACTCAAACCTAAGAGATCAAAGCTAAGCTTAGTGCTGGGTGGAGGGGACAATGTGAAAAATAATAATTGATCTGATTTGAGACGCCTCTAAATTGATTGTATCATAGTATGAGTTCTAAGGCTTGTATCACTGAACTGAAAGTTGCTAGTACTGAAAAATATATCTTAGATTATGTTTTACTGTTAGACTAGAAAGATTGAAGCAGAGCTTAGCTCTGAATAAAGGGGACAATACATAATATCAAATTTGATCTATTAAATAACCATTGAAATCATTTGTTAAATTGCACAAGATCAAGGAACCAGAGGACAAAGCAGTAAGTTGCTGGTCCTAGATTTTATGCTTGAGAGCATATGGTACACTTGGACCCAAGGAATCAATGCAGATCCTGACTCAGAAAGTAGGGGACAATGTAAAACATAATAATTGATGTGATCTGAGACGCCTCCAAATTGATTGTGTTATAGCAAGAGCTCTAGGGCTTGTATCACTGAACGGAAAGTTGCTGGTCCTAGGGAATATGTTTAAAATTATATTCTTCTCCTAGACTAAAGAGATTTAAACAGAGCCTAGCTCAGAATAAAGGGGACAATGCGTAATATCAAATTTAATCTATTAAATAACCATTGAAATCATTTGTTGTATTGCACAAGATCAAAGAGTCAGATGACAAATCAGTAAGTTGCTGGTCCTAGGAATTATGCCTAAGTATATATTCTTCCTTGTAACCTAAGGGATCAGAGCAGATCCTGACTCAGAAAAGAGGGGACAATGAAGAGTATCTATTTTATGTAACCCTAACCCTAAAAACCCGGATAACGGCCGTTATCCCGTCCCTCGTATACTAGGTACCTTTATGATAAGTGACTAGCATGGCAAGGTATTTGCCAAGAGCTACACAGTTTCTGTGCATAGATGAAGCAATATTTTGAAAAGTCATTGCTGTTAGTTCAGTTCCTTGACTGGGAGCACCTCCAAGCATTTGGCCACGGATAAGCAATAGGCCTTCAAATTGAGCATATCGATAGAGCCATGAACGCAGTGCCATTTTGTTCCAAATAATGTGCTTTGCATCTGGTTCTTCCCAAGCAATGAACCGCTTGCGAAGAGTGCTATCTTCAAGAATAGCCAAGGTTAAGCAGTCCTTGTTTGCAGCAAATGGATTTCTTGGTTCGGTTATAAATGAATATCCAACAGCATTATTGGTGAGATCGTCTGTCAAATGGGAGTATGGATAATGTACATTCTTGCCACATAAAACGTCATCTTGCCATTTTCTGACTAGGTCATCTTCTATATCTTTCAAGATTTGTCTGATATCATCCATGGCAATTTCTGTTCCCTCAAAGAGCATTTTTTGAAAATTATCTCGATCAATCCACCAAACTCGAGGGAGAGACATAGTGGCTTCTGCAATAGCACTGGCACGATGTTGTAGGGACCGTAAGGAATTGAATGTAGAATCATATTTTTCGGTGACCCATGGTACAAGATTCTCCATCTGCAATTGATATGAAGTATTGCTGGTTTTCTTGACCTGACGATAAAGCTCTATCATGAAGGCATTGTGCATGCAATATTCAAATCGAGCGATTGGTCCAGTAGTATGTTTGGGATGTTTAAATCTTCCATCTCGTTCTAGCATCATCAAAGCAAGACAGACAATTGTAGGATCAGGAAACAAGTTGATATGTGTAGGGATCCATGTGTGTGTCCACAAAGAAATCAATAAACGAAGCACTTGGACTGTAAGCCCAACTGGATGAGGTTCATCCAATGCTTTTTTGAGACTCTGGATGCGCTGTAAAACGTCCAAGGGCAGATCGAAAATCAAGCAAGATGATTTGCGCAGTAGCATAACGAGCAATGTGACTACAGGACCAGTATATTCTTTCATTCGCAGAGCATGATCCTGATGACGATGAAATGGCTGGTTATTTATGCCTCTATATAGTCTATTAGAAAAGTAGAGGGGATAAAATAATACTCACGTTTTAGCTGGATCTGGTGTATTTAAACGCTGCAGAATGAGCTCAGGAACAAGGTCGAACATATCCTCGGAGGTGAGAAACAGCTTATGAACTGCAGATACCAAGTGTGGAAATTCGTCTTTTTTTAAAGGAGCCACCAAGGCTAAGAGTTCTTCAACTGGTTTATCCTTGATTAATTCCATCCAGCGGTTAGATTTCAGCCAGGGGCTCATGAGTCGAGGATCGAGGCGGTGTTCAGTGGGTTTTCCATCAAGTGCAATCATATCAGATTGAAGCTGAGCTACAATAGCCTGAGTAGAAGATAAAACTGTGGGAGTTGGAGGAAAGACAGGAAAGAAGGAGCGATGGATCCCATTGTTTAATTGCTGTGCATAAACTGAACTCCATGAAGATGGCAAAGGCAAATCTTTATGATTTAAGTGATGATGTTTAATCATTGAAGATTGAGCGAGGTAGATTTTTGGGCATTGGTCACATTGAATAGCTGTGTGAACAGCCAGGCCATGGATGTGTGGCCTGATAATAGTGTGATCCATGACCGGAAGCTGGTCACTCAAAGTGAGTTGTTCCAAATCTTGAGCAATCAATGCTTGATTAAGAATAATACCAGAGTCATTATGCTTCTTTTGAAAGTGCTCTTCGATTGTATTAGGTGCTACAGCACTGGCACATGGAAGACAAATCAATGCAGATAGCACTGTATTGTATACAAGTCCAAGCTTGTGTAGATAGTTTGTCTTCCCGAACTGTGTTGAGCTGGTGTTTGAGCCAAGTGCCAATATAACGTCATTACAAGGCTCATCCTAGCAATATTATTTTTCTTCACTGACTTTGATAATATGTAAAAACTCACTATGATGGGGCCCTTCCAATGGCATTTAGAAATCATTACATGGTTTTTGAGATTGTGAGTAGAGTTGAAAGAGTGACCATTGGGATGCTCCGAGCAAATGCATATAAATTCATTTGTGCTTGATTGTCTGTGAAGTGTGATAGTTTTGTTGGCATACGTAACTTGAATAGATTTGACACAAGTCCTGCGATGTGCGTCTCGCGCATATTTTGCTTTTAAATAGGTGTCTGCTTTAAAAATCAGGTTACACGTTGTGCAACTGATTTCAGCAGTTTCCGAGGGCAGTTCCATTCTCTAGGTCACGTGATCGCCTAATTAGGAAGGTAGTGGTGTTGGATAGAGTTGTCAAACCTGTGCGCCACCCAGTGGACCCACAAAAGACACCCTAAAGTTTGAATTCGGTGTTTAAACTAGTTACCGGAATTCAGTTATTCCCTTAAATCGCTCATATATCAAGTAAACAGATGCAGTTGTGATATTCAAAAAAAAACTATATATAATAAGATTGAGATATAAATGCTATTTCAACTCATGCCAATCAATGCTGTGAAGATTGTGGTGCCTCATCAAAATCTTGGTCCATCGCAGATCCTTGAGCTTGAGAGCCAGATGTCATCGCTTGTTGTTGGGCCTGAACTTTGTCTGCATAGCGTTGGTAACCCTCTTCTATGCCGTTATCTTTGACAATAATGGCATTAGGGTCAGTAGGGTTGCGACACATTTTAATATGTTTCTGCAACATAATAAATACATCACCTGTTTTGGTTTTCTTTGGGCTATCATGGCCAGCATCTATGACATATTATGAAAATACATTGAATAAAATAATAGTCACTCACCCAACGATGCACGCTTGCGCTTCCCTG
Organism: Termitomyces heimii; assembly: GCA_003313675.1. NCBI lineage: Eukaryota > Fungi > Basidiomycota > Agaricomycetes > Agaricales > Lyophyllaceae > Termitomyces > Termitomyces heimii. The sequence goes on from QLON01006043.1 coordinate 15,083, forward strand.
CACTCGAGGTTCCAGCACCACCCCTACCCCTTCCTCTGCCCCTGCTTGTTACTTTTTTTCCTGTAAATACATTGGGTTTCACGGAATATTCAGATCCAAGTACTCACGCTTCGTAGGTGTCCTCTTAGAAGCCACATTTCCAAGGGGAGAATCTTGGGGATTTGCTGTCTCTTCTGTAACGTAAAATAAAACAATTGTGTATATTGGACTAACAAGTGGCATCTACCAGGTAGTATCACTTGCGAAGATGAGGTATCTACACAAATAACAATTCAGTAATTCGTCTGATAATCACTAACTACTTGCCTGGAACAGTGATAGGAGAGGATGGACGGCCTGAAAACAACCTATTATTGAAGACGATCAAGAATAATAATAAGAGAATAAATCTCACCTGTTCCGATAGAAATACCCAGTTATTAGCAATGATAGTGATGAATCATAATATTAGAATTCTTACCAGGCTCTGGATCAATTGGCCTTCGCTCGGTCTCCTCCTCTGATTCCATCGGTTCATGTTCCGTTTCGGGCCAATCGGTGAGCGCACTTTCGGAATCGTCCTGCTGATCGAATTCTACTTGTCTGTGCTCCTTAGCTTTGGCTGCTGCAGCAGCAGCAGCAGCTGATAAAGATAAACGGTCAACAAAGAATGAATAGTGGTATGTCCCCTAATCTCACCTCGCTCTTCATCATCTTCACGCTCAATTCGATTGATAAGGTCTGTGTCTTGTGCTTGTTGAGAGGCGGAAACCGTGCGGCTTGATCGCTTTGATTCGTTCAAGGCTGGTTTGACAGAGGCAGCGTGTGACTTTGAGCGGTCTCGATGCACTGAGGGGAGACGATAAATTCGCTCCTTCAGTGCGTCTCCCGTTGTGCGCTTGATGCGCCGAGCGCGGGCAGTCTCCAGTCGTGCAAGGTCGGCGTTTGGCATATTTTCCGTGCGGTTGATTAATTCCATATTCTCCGGAGAATACCAGGCATCAATATCCGCTCTCGACGGTGTAAATTCGGGCTTATGCAAGACAACCAGTCGAGAACGAATCATTTCGAGGTTTTCATCATCCAGGTCAATCGACGCATCATAGTTTTCTTGCAAGAGATGTTTTGCGGACATCGTCAGTTGCTGGTAAGTTAACTAGAAAAATGAGTCTAATAGAGTTCGTCATGATGAACAATAATAGATACTTCGTAGAGAGATTCCAGATGTTTTGTGCTCGCTCTATTCAGAATCTTGAGGGTCTCATTTGTCTTATTGTTAGTTGCAATACAATGATAGAGAGGATTGTCCATAAACCGATTGTATACCGTCCTGAGAATGTCGTTCGCGCTGTTGATTTGTGCATCGAGTGTTCGTAATGAGTTGACATTGTTGATGTCATTAATAAAATGTGCTTGAAGCTCATTGTCCTCGTTGCCACTTTCTTCCTCGTCAACCGGTCCCAATGTATACCACTGCGCCCACCCCATCATGTTCCGAAGCATGTGCGCAATACGTGGTTGACGCAGGTACTCAGCATCCCATCCACTATAGATGTCTTTTATGACCTTTCCTCTGAACTTGATTTCGCCCAAGTAGGCATATGGCGCATGTGTTGCAATGTAGAAAAATCGTGCCAGTCGCCGTACATGATTGGTGCGATTCCCCTTGCCCTTGTCTATTTCCGACGTTTTCCAATTGTAAATGGTTGTGTCGAGAACACGTCGCATTAGTCGGGTGTCAGTCGAAATGAAATCATTGTCGTCCTCGGAAGTCAGGTCTCGTAGTCGATCTTTGATTGTTCGCTCACCCGCCTGATCGACTATAGCCAGCAGAACCGCACCGATTTTTTCCATGGCCTTGAGTTGGCAATCGTCCCCAGGTGCGCCAACAAATCTAGGTGTAGATAACATGTAGGGGGGCACATTCTCTCCTTTCTCGTTGATTTGCATGTGCATTCGTCGAATGTCTTCAAGACCTGAAAATCGAAATCTGAACATAGTTCCAAGCCATGAATTGATGGCTCCAAGAATTTGGAATGGTTCGGCATCGGGATTATAGGCCAATTGAATGTCCCAGAGGAGAGAATAAAGAGTGGGACTGCCGGGCGTATAATTAGTTTGTCCCAGAATGAGCTGAGTAAGAGGTTCGGATTGTGCAGCCATCTTTGCAGATTTGGTTATTATTAAAACTCTTGTCGTAAAATAATAGACCTAATACTTACCAAAACAAGGGTATCTTCATGCTCAAGCATTCTGTCACAAATCGGAATGATAAATTCAGTTATGACAATGGGATGCGGAGTGTCATATTTTGGGTGAAAGTGTTCAGCGCCGATTTGACCAACAGTGAACCAGAGGAACTTGTTAATTAATGAATTGAGTATTTGTGTGGCAGTGTGGTCATTGGCGTATTTTGGTTTAGACTCAGCAATCCATCGCTCGAGGCCTGTGTATAAAAAGTTACTGTATTGATTGAATAGATTCTTGTAATTGGAGACCATGTCTTCGCTCATCTGATCTTGGCAAAAGCCAAACATTTTCATATTAGACGATATAATGTGATTGGCCTGTACCAGGTGGGCATATAACGAGTCGTCCAATAAATCGAATCGACACTGTTTTTGATTGACCGGGAGTATGTCGAATTCTCGAAGCATAACTGGGATTTTCTTGATGTCTTCATCATTATTTGGGTCGTCGAGGTATGCAAAAGGGTCATCGGTGATGTTTGGAAATTCTGTCAATGAATGTGATGAAAATAAGGCTTCAAATGTGAGAGCCATCCAATTGATGTAGATTATTGCATATGCAGATGCAGCACGCCTCCAGCACTTGAGTGCGTTCACAGTGAAAGGCATTTCGTGGTGAAAATATTGGTTGTAACATAGACGGGAATAAGCATATATGAGGTCGACAGAGCTGAGTGCGATGGTGATTCGTTGTGATTTTTTATTGGTTGTGGATACGACAGATCGGAGAACTTGGGCGATGTGATTTGGGTCGACCCCTGGCCGTGCATTGAGGGCATCAAAAAACAGGGAGAGAGAATTTTGAGATTTTTCTTCAACTTGAAATATGAGTTTATTGCTGGCAATTGTGACCTTGATTAATTGGGCATCAGAATGACGGTTGATTGCATCTGGATTGAATGATATTATGAAATGGCATGTTGTTTCATAATAGAAAAACTTACCGAGATCAAGTATCTTTGCTACCCATGTTACATTTTGTAACTCATCCCTCAGCATGTCGAGCTCTTCTGCAAGAGCCA
>QLON01006045.1:0-25184 GCA_003313675.1 Termitomyces heimii
CCTCACCCTCGAACCACGCCTTTCTTCTAAATGGATCGCAAATATATCATTCTTGGGCTCTGTTCTCTCACAACCGGTACCCGCATGGTCCTTTCGCCTCCCCGGTACAGCCCTCTACCAACCTACGCCCCCACCACTCTCCATTGTCATTGAGAGTATCCTACCGTCCGTCAACACGAAGGTACATTTCACCCGAGGCCTTCAATCGACTAGTGGACTGGTACAACATTGCACAGCCCTTGCGCTAGCCAAGTGTCTGGCTAAGTACGAGGAGGTGATCAAGGCATTTTTCGAGGTTGAGGCGGTGCTCGAGGAAAACGAAGCTGAAGGGCAGTGGTGTAGAAGGAGGAAGGATGTTGAGAAGGAAGTGAGACGGAGGGTGCCTGATTTTCAGGTAATTATCGCGTTTTCGCAGCAGAAGTTTGAGGAGACGCCTGTGAACCTGAAGAAGAAAAACGGTCCTATGGATGAGCCATCGCCGAACCCGACGCGTACGGCACTACTGTCGGAAAGTGCGCATAGACTTCTGTGGATGTATCAAAGATGTCTGCCGATGGTGGTCGCAGATAATAGATTTGATGTTGGAAAGCTCCTGCAAGATTTTGTTGGAGATAATATGACGATGGCGCAAGGGGGAGGAGAGGAGGCGTCGGCTGCCGCCAGATTCCATGTAGCAAGGCAGCTGCATATCCTCAGATTGTTGAAAGATAGCGATCAGTTCGGATGGGCTGGGAAGACAGGTTTAGTCCTGTTGTATAGCGCTTCAATTTCTCCACTGACGAATCGCTGTCGATGTAGGTTCTACTTCGCAGAGCTATCTCGCTGTACTCCTCAGCGCACTTATCGCTACCGATATCCATGCGATACGTAGGGCGTTATTCGACCTCATTGAGCACGTTCTCGGCGAGAGTATCTTGTTCCAGGGCGACCCCACTGAACCCCAGCTCTGGCTGCGTTCTCTGCCTACTTCGCACAGGGGTTACGGGACAGAATCTCCTGACGGTGCAGCCTTAACTGATGAAGGCCGGGGTGTAGTTACTTTTTTGGATGACTGCATCCAGCGGTGCTTGAAGACTCCATACCGTTACGTTGAATCTTTAGATGCACTTACAGGTTTCACCGCTTCTGTGAAAAACCAGTCTCCGAACGGCAGGGATGAGCAACTGCCTAGTCCCTTGCTCATGACAGTCCTCGAGCAGCTGGAGATCAAGGTTGCCAAAAAAATGCTCTCGCCGTCCGATATCCTCGCTGTTGCGTCATTCGTTCGGAAACTTGTGTTCCGTTTATCGAGCAAGCAGCAAGACCTCGGGTTCCTTCTTGCCGTTGCAGATAGGTTTGATGTGATGTTACAGGCCGAGAAGCTTTTCCTTGATTATCCCGTCATTACATCCGCGATCCGCGGAGAAGTAGATCTTCTGAAAGTTACTTTTTCACCCAATTGTGCGTCTTTGCAGAAGGTCTCCGATGAGGCGAAGGCATTCTTATGGGTGATCGAGGAGATGCCAATTCGTCAGTGATTTTTGACTCTGAAATCGATTCACAAAGCTCATTCTTTATCTTCCTCCGCAGCTACCGTGAAGGCCGCACGTAAGGCTTCTGCGTACGAACTCGTGGATTGGCTTCGGCTTGTGGAAGGTCAATTTGAATCACCTGACATCGCGCGAGTAGTGGCCGTTTTGACAAAGCTTTATCGTCCTGCTCTTTCTATGGTCCCGGAATATATTCATCCAGGAGCCGGGTCTCTTTGGAAAGGTCTTGACGTGGTTTCTCTTTATCCGGAAGCACGCACATAGTGAGTTGATTATTTTATTCGTCAAGGAAGTTCGCTTTCTGATTCGGTATTGCAGTTTACCATTCGATTTCTTGTTCCTCCATGCAGATGCGTCACAAATTTCTGATGGAGCGTGCTGCGAAGTCCTTTCAGAGGCAGCCCTTGGAGACGAACCTAACATCGAGGACGTGAAAAGGGCTGTATGTCTTGTCGGTCACAGGTTAGCGGATCGTGCTACTAAGCAGACGAGGGGTCTGTTCTTCTTGTTGGCATCGATTTTGAAGAGAGCGTCGATTACGCTATCGTCAACCGATTTTATGGCGCTCAAAGAGGCGGTATTTAATCGTTCTAACATCGTCAAGTCATATCTAATATCTACTTCGCTCTCTGACGCTGAGCGGGAAGGTATGCCTTGCTTGAGTTTTGCGATAGAATCTTCCGACTTAAGAATCCCTAAGGGCTCCATCATCTCATGAAAGAGATTCTCGATCCGAAAGATGCTCGGGATAAGGAGTTGTTGGCTAGTAGTAGTCTTCACTGGGTTGGAGTCCTGATGTCTAGTACGATTAACGATCTTCCGCAGGTACGTGTGAATTCTAATACAGCATCAAGTCACGTCGACGAACTTTACACAGCTCTTACTCGCTTCTCCTTGGATCAACTACATCCCGCAGCAAGAACTATTTGGCCTTTTGGACTCCCTTTCCTCTAACTTGCTTTCGGCTGAAACAGTCGTAGCTCTTTCGGAACCTATCATCAGTGCTGTCAAGATGGTGACGACGTCAGAATCGGAGTATGGACGGGCTCTGAGTCAAAGGTTGCCTCAACTCTTGGCTCTTTATTCGAAGACCGTGTCCAGTATTTTGGAGGAGTTACTAGCGATTGCAATTCAATCGTCGCTTCCTGCGTATCATGATGGCTGTTGGTCCAGAGAGGCATTCAGGGAGATGAGCTTTATCGATGTCGTGAAGGTAGCAGAGTCACGGTGGTCCAGGCATCTCGATGTTTGGCCCGCCGATCTATCAGTCCAATCCTTCCTATATCAGGACTTGTGGACCACATCAACGGTCACGATCATATCAAGCCTTCTTTATTCAGGGCATCTACCTCAGGACAACTTTGTTTCTTGGCTCTCGACAGATCATTGTACTGCGCGTTCCCCAGAGCATTTTGTCACTGTTGTGTGCGCCTTCCTTGACGTTACTTCGTCGCAGAGCAAGAAACTTGCCGAAAATGGTTGCTGGATCGACCAGTTTTCCCGTATCCTCGACATAGTGCTCGATAATGAAGTTCCCCAGTTAGTTCGCTCAAGAGGGAGTGTTTGCCTAACACTTATGACGTGTTCAACTCCTTCAAAGATGATAGAACTTCTTGCGACTCTCGTCCGCACTGTTCAGACGCTACCTTTTTCTGAAATAAATTCGGAGTTACTTTGGGTCGGACAAGCCTTGCAGGCACGTCTTCCTCAACTAGCCGGAGGACTTATAACGGCACTAGTGAATCATGGTATACAATGGGCTATCAGATATTTGGCCGAAGAGAATGATCCATCTCTGAACGCGACGTTGATTGATCTGAGTGTGTTCCTTTTTCCACGACGCTGTCGTCTTGGTCTTACCCTTTCTATCTAGCCTCGCTTGTACATGTCGCGTCAGAAATCAAGCCTCATCTCGTGGAAATAGTCTTGGGAGTAGCTGTTCAAAATCAACTATCTCATTCGGTCGCTCTACAGTTCGTCACTGCATTGTTGCCCCGTGTACAACTCAAGGTTATCCCCTAGTCTTGCGTTCATATACTCTATACTCTTGCTGACCTTTACATCAGCCGATCGTCGTTAACCGGCATCTCCAGGGTATCCTTCAACACACCAACTTCTTCAGATATAGTGGGTCGCCTAATACTCCGATACGAGATGCCGTAGTCCACCTGTTGTACACCCTCTTCAACCTCCATCCAACCAACACATGTCAGGTGACACATATCGAACCTCTAGTAAAAATTTATCGTGGAACGTTGTCGAAGGCCGACGGCCTGATTTTCTCAATCTTTCGCCTTTTCGAAAATGAACGCAAGGTTTCCATCTCATCCATTCTCTGTAAATGGTCGTCAACACCGAATTTACTTTCCTCAACATCACTAGAGGCGATCCAGAGTTTGGATGCCATCTTAGTACTTCGGACGTGCCTCGCTTTCCCCTCATGGAGAAATCTTGATGAATTGACAACGAGAAAGGCTTCTCCCCGTGAAGTGCAACTGTATGACCCCGTCTTCCTGATGCTACTCTTCGCTCAGATGCTTGCGGAGAACCCCCCGGAATCTGCTTTTGCGTGGGTTTCAGTTTTTAGGACGAACATTGCGAGCTTGTTCATTCGTGCTCTGTCATCTAAATATGGAATGATCCGTAACATCGCTTTGTGCCAACTGGGAGGATTGTGGCAACACCTTGAGGTTAGTGATTACGGCTATCCTTCAATTTGGCTGACTTGATTCTTGAAAAGAATGCCGATTTGCAAGAGCGTCCCCACGTACTACATATCCTGACGTTATTGAAAGATGTGTTCCCTGCTCCTTCCGACGAACTTCCGCGAAGGCTCCCGTCACATACGACGCTTCTCCTTGCGCATTCACTGCGAGGAATATTCTATCCTTCTAACTTTATCTATCCCATCACAGCCCGGTTTCTCTTGCAACGCCCAGAGCTCGATACAAATGATGTACCACTGCTCTACAATATGCTCTACAGTAGTTCAGATGAGTGGAAGAAGGAGCGCGGATGGATAATCCGCTTTCTATCGGACGGCATGATGAGCACTGATGACTGGAAGGTTCTTAAAGGCCGACATACATGGGACTTGCTGGCTAGCCTGTTCCAAAGTTCACAAGATGACCGCGCTATGCGTGCCGGCATACTCGACGTGTGTAGTTGTTCTTATTCTATTAGGGGGAAATATTCATAAATCAACAGGTTCTTGCGAATCTTACATGTAACGTTCAGGCTACCACATCACTGCTTTTGAAATCAGGACTTTTGTCATGGATTGAGATTCAATTGATGACATCGAAGGGTTCTAATGATGTCGAGTGGATCAAGGTGCTGGACAACATCATGACCGTTGTAGATCCTGGTAAATTGGAAACGTCGACTCACGGGGAATGGCGTGCAGTGCTCTGTCGCTGTCTTAAAATCTTGTTGGAAGATCCCAGGTCTTGTGCGTTGTCTCTCCATACCAGTATCGCCTGTCTTATCTGACATACGTGGGTCTCTAGCCAACGCCTCTTGCGTCTTTCCGCTGGCCGTCCAAGCAGCTCTTCGGCTGAGTCTTTTACCAGGACCTCAAGTGGCAGGCTTACCCCTTCTCACTCAAAGACTCATGGACTGTCTGAAGGATCTAGAGACTTCTCTGACTGTGCCACCCACTTCAATCTTCACACATGCATTTCAACTCGATCCTCGTTCTGCTAAACTTTACCGCTCCTATAACATACATGATGTACCAGACAGTGTTCCTCTACAAGTATGGGGTGAAAGCGTGGAGGTTCTTTGGCGCATCGTGATGTCGCTTGATGATGCGTCGAATTTGTGGGATATTTTAACGAGCAGGATGCTTGTCTGGAGGGCAATCACTAGGGATACTGAAGGAGTTGCCGAATGGACAAGGGTACAGGCAATCAATAGCATGTCAGGGAAGTCGGCGTATATATAAACTGGGTCTTGGTTGACTTGTTCAGAAACTTTCGCGTTCTAGACGAACATTCGTGATTTTTTGCAATAAACTTTAAAGTATGAGATTGTCTGGATATGTAGTTGTCAGTAAGAAGCCAGTGAGTTGTATGTAGATATGTTTTCCTTAGTTCTATTTGTCTCGTTACAAGTTTAACATACAAAGTCTTAGTTATTTAACAAATATCTCGTTACAGCTTCCTTGTGGCGTCGCATTGCGAATCGCAAACAACAGTCTTACACTATGTATCCATATTGTTTCAAAGCTCGTTTGAAACCGAACGACATCGACAAAACTTTGAAAAAAAACCGACTTTTGCAATCGGTGTGATATACAGTTTACCAGAGCCAACTCAGGTGTATCGGAGGAAACCGGCCGTCCCGGTCGCAAAATCAGGCCTCTGGGTGATCCAAGGCTTGTCACAATACGATGTAGAATCACGCTGACTGCCGATTAATATCTTCGCCTTGGGGACTGGTTCAGGAATGAGTTTTTTAACCACCAAGGCAGCCGCTTTACACAAAACTAAGTATTTTCAATGAAGCCAAGAACTCAAAAACAAATCAATTTGAATTACAAAACGCGACGACACGTCGACACGTTTAAAGCACCTCACCGCACACGATTATTTCCACGTTGAAATACGATCTGAATCTTGAGCTTTCCTACGGCTCAATATTGATGAAGAAGAATTCTCTCGTTTGCACTGCACGCAAAACCTACCAATATGTACGACGACAAACCCAACCGTGAAACAAGCCAACAAAAAAGCAGACAGGTGATGTATGGTTCACAACTCCAGAACGAATTGATATATAGTACATGATAGCATTTAAACACCAGGAGCAGCAAGATAGTCGCCCCCAATTCTTAGCTCAGTACCGTAGCTTGCCTGGGGTTAAATTTCATTGATTCATTCATTCTCGTTTGCACTGTTCCCAACTTGCACTTTCCCACGGCTTGATCATCCCAAGGCCGGTCAGTGCAAAAGGATGGCATCACCCTTTCCAGACCAATGCATAGTCTCCGTAATTCGTCAAAGCCGATTTACCTATCACTGACTCTTGTCTCCACCCATTCCAATCCCGTTATGGATACTTATACATGCAAGGATCTATCGGCAGCCCAGAGATAAAGGATTTATGATGTTCCTACAGACATTCCGAGAGGACTACTCAATGGAGAAACATAATAAAGTCATCCCAGTGCTTGCTGTAAATAGAGGACCGGGTTCACATAAGGCCGAGGTAAGCATTCAGTATGTGGTCGTTTTGACATTTCTGAGGATGTGCTAGCAGATCTCGATCAGCAGCTGGCACGTCCTTGTGACAAAGTAAGTGGAGATAAATGCAAAAGTTAGAAAGAGCAAAAAGTTCAGTTTGATCGCGGGAAATTTTCGACCCCCCAAACCGGATCCATGAGAAAGTTCGACTTCCGACGGTCGAAAGATCAAAATCGAATAATGACAAGATATCAAACTTTGTTCGGCAGCCCGTCGGAGTTCGATGCCGTTCTCGGGAGGATCCTTTCACGCGACGCGAGTTTCTTGTCGTTCTCTCACCGCCTCTTCTCACGGTCTCCCTTGTTCAGAGTAGTGTTTGCTCGTTTACTTATGGCTTCTCTGCTCGAGGCGAGACATCCGCTCAGGCCAACCAATGTCCTCGTTCATCTCTAACCTTAGTCGTCTCGATCTCGCTTCAAGATCAAGTAAAACTTTCTTTTAGGCTTGAGACTTCAATAGCAAGTTCGGAACGGCCCTTACTTCGTCCTTTCCTTTTACTTCTATTTATTCTGTTTTTCGCCTTATGATTTCCTTTTCGCGAAACCTAACACGAGGAATACAGGTCATCCATCTCAGGATACCACTATATCAAAGCTTTGCCGCTAAAACCTGGTCCCTCGAACAGGGATAAGTAAGATACCCGATTTCTGTTCCCTTCTGGTCACCGACGACCCCAAAGAACGTACTTCGGTCATACTGTATCAGCGGAATGTCGTTCATCAAGCGAAACGGCAGATCAGGCTTGAATCCGCGTGAAATCTGGTAGGTTATATAGAAGATCGTTTCACTCACGTTTGAAGTGAAGTATCTGCCAAAGGCAATGAGATCTCCCCGTTCATCCGCAGCTTGTATTGCAGTCTTGCGTGTGTATCCTCCAGCCGATATCATAGTCGCTGGAGACCAGATGTCGCGGATAAAATCACACGATTCATGAGCTTCAGGATCGCGGTCGGCGTTGCTCAGGATCCTGGGTTCAATAATATGAAGAAAAGCTAAATCTGGGTGACGAGATTTCAGCTTTGAGACGAAGTGTGAGAATTGTGGAGTCGGATCTTCTTTACACATGTCTGGAATGGCAAGTTGTCAGTAGTACTCTAGTGAAACGAGATGAAGAAATGACCTTGCCAGGGACACCATGGACTCAAGCGGATGGCCGTTCGCTCTGCGCCTACTGCTTCCACTACGGCATCAACAACATCAAGTCCGAATTTGCTCCGAGCCTCATTACTCCCCCCATATTCGTCAGATCTCTGATTACTGCCACTTTGAAGAAACTGGTCGATAAGATATCCATTGGCCGCGTGAATTTCGACACCGTCGAAACCAGCCTTCTCGACAGCGTTTTTTGCGGCCTGTGCATACAAATGCACGTATTCTTTGATTTCCTCAGTTGTTAGTTCACGAGGAGGCGGAGACGGTCGAGATGAAAGCGGTATGGGAGATGGAGCCACATAAGACTGCCCTTCTAACGCAAGAACATCAGGCGAAGCAGCGCGTCCCAGCGCCCAGAGTTGTATGAAGATGTAGCACCCATTATTGTGAACACGATCCGTAATCTAACAGATACGTCGGCTTATTCGCGGACATACAAGATAGACGCACCTCCTTCCAACAGCTGGCTTGCTCGCTGGTCCAGATTCCTGGACAGTTTTTATCTCCCCCCGCTCGAGGAGCAATGACGGTAGCCTCGGAAATTAGAAGGCTACCGGGGGTGGAGCTACGTTGGGAGTAATACTCTTTCATGAGGGGAAGTATCGGAACATGGGATGTCGATGCTCGATATCGTGTTAAGGGTGCAAGAACAACACGGTGTTGTAGCGTCATTGTCCCAACCTTGAGTGGCTGGAAGAGAAGGGGAGGGTTCGACGACACCATTCCGAAAATTTGAGAAGGGCATTTGAAAGGTCAGCTGGTTTTTAAATAGTCAAGCCAAGGTCACAATTCAAATTGGAGCATAATTTACTACATCGGTTTGTTGATATTCATCAATAGACACATGGACGTGCTCAATGTTTCTCTCGCGTTTAACTTCATCCGGTAACGTACCCGTAGAAATTAAGCCATTGACACGCGGAGCAGGGTGTGAACATAATCAATTAGTCTCCCCATGTGGGGTGACAGGAACGTCTGTTTTATTGATTTCAGTCACGAGAAAAGATGAAGAAGAAAAGATGAAGAAAGCATATCCCTTTACATCACCGTATCATTTAATTAACCGTCAAACCTGCCGAAGTACCTCGTTTTGTACAGCCAGTGGACTTGGATTGTAGTAGTGAATACCATTCGCTACCAACAAAGGTCTATATTGAGTGATTTGGACAGTGAAGAAACTGAGCTCATGAGGGCCAGAGGCACGTGTGCTTGCTGGTGGTCACTGTGGAGTATGGGCCGTTGCCAGGCGCGTTTCTTCCGAGATTTAGAGTGGTATAGTATTTGGTTTATGGAAATCTGAGTTAGTTCTACCTCACATTTACATAAGAGAGTCCAGCCATATATACAGTTGTAATGGCAGCGTGAGATAATGGTGTTGTCACACTAGAGTCTTATCACAACCTATAGATCTGCAGTAAGTCCTTTATTGGAAAAGATCTACCTACAAGGTACGGGTTGTCGCAGCAAATTCTACGCAGGTAAGACAAATGATGAGAGAACGAGTCTGACTTGAGACGACACCTGAAGGTCCGTGGATGCAGAATAATATATTAGTTAAGTATCACACAACAACATACCTGAAGGTCCGTGAATTCAGAATGAATCCGCAGTTCTCCAGGTGACAACTATCTACGTAGTCACGTGAGAGGGTCGGGACGATGACACAAATATTATGAATAAAATGTCGAAGGAGATGACGTCTGACTTCGGGATATGACTTCAGAGTGCGATCATACACGACGATGTTATGATGTACGCCACTTATGTTATTCAGTTTTTTTCATTGCGTCACATTTATTCTATGATGTTCTGAATGTTTCAGTTTTACATATATATACGTACTCTCGCCTGAAGTTCGAATTGTCTCCGATATCGAACTTCAGGTGTGTAACTAAAGGGTCTGTCGTCTTACATATTCTAATGGTCTCCGATATCGAACTTCAGATAATTGTATCATACTCATTAGCAGAATATACTTCGTTCCGCAATATGCTGCATCAGGTTATGGGCCCCGATGTCAGCGAATTTACTTCCGATACTCTACAGTTCGTGAAGTTTAATGAAAACAATTATCATATATGGGCCGACAATATGAAGGCTGCGTTACAGGCAAAGTCCCTGTGGGGTGTTACTAGTGGCTGTGACTCGTGCCCATTAAAACCCCCTGATAAATTCTCAGGAACGGAGACCACTCCTCCTACAAAAAGTGACGACCACAACACCCCTGTTGTTAAAAAGGAAGATCAAGATGCCTGGGATGTAATACAGTCGAAACCCTACCTCAGCCCATGAAAAATACGAACATTGGCTGAGTAAAAACAATGCAGCTATCAGCTTAATTCGAGGTGCTATCGAGTACATGCAGTGTGACTCCATCATCGACCTTCATAGCACAAAGGAAATATGGGACCATCTCCACAAAAGCTATGTTGACCAACAGAGTGCTGTAAACGTGCACTACTACTATCAACAATTATATGCTAAAAAGTGGGATGAATGCTCACCCATAACCAATCATATCGGCTTCTACCTTGACATATATCATCACATTACCAATGCTGATTACAAAGTTGATGACAATACTGTCATTAATGCAATCTTATTGTCATTACCCAGCACTACTACTTGGGAGGTAATGAAGCAAAATCTACTATATTGAGGGAAATCCATCATGATTGAGAGCTTGTCTGCAGAACTCGTATCTGTATATGATCAATTATTTCAAGAGGAAAATATCTCAAACAAATCACTCACCTTCATATCTAGACTAGGAAAGGCATCAAGTGGGAGTAAATTGGATGGAAAAGCCACCAATTGAAAACAGCCCAAGCATGTACCCAAGCCCAACAACATTTGCCACAATTGTGGTGAAAAGGGTCATTGAAGCCCTAAGTGTCCCAAATCCAAGAAGCCCAAGCAAGTAGAGAATGTAAATGTCTCTGTAAATGAATTCAATACACCTGCTTGGGAAGTTGGAAAACTACTTATAGCAACAACTGACAGAATGCTCACTGGTTTATTCCTCAATAGTGCCATGTCATGCCACATGCTAACTGACAGAGTTTGGTTCTGCAAGCTCTGAAAAGTTAAAGATCAGTATATTTCTATCAGAGGAAACAATCATCTGAATGTAGAAGGCATCAGCTCTGTTATTCTCCAAACAAATGTTTTGGATGGTACAAATGACATCAAATTCAATGAAGTCCTATATGTACCTGGATTAGGAGCTAATCTCATCAGTTTGGGATTATTGCAACATGCAGGTGTGACACTTACAGAGTTTCTCTATGGCATCAGTTTAGCCTTAAATGGCAAGGAATTCATATATGCCAAGCTTATGAGGGACTATGGCACCATGTACTGGATTGAATGCAATGCATAAATGTAGGAATGTGTGATAACCAAGTAGCTTATATTGCCAGTAAATCAACTATGCACCTGTGGCATTATTGCCTAGGATATATCAGTCTTCACACCATTAAATACATGACTGATGCAAATCTTGTGACAGGCTTGCAAATCAAGTTACCTCACAAATTCAACCAGCTGTGCAGTGGCTGTATTTAAGGGAAATTTACAAGGTCTGCTCTACTAGCTACTAGCACAAAAACCTATAATAAAAACAAACTACTTGTTATAAACTTTATTGAATCAATGAATATATTTACCTAGGATAGAAAACATCATGTTCTCATAATCATTGAAGTTAGCCACTATCTTCCAAACAGCTCTCTGCTTAAAAAGAAGAAAGAAACAGCTGAAAAAAATGCATAATACTATAGCCCACCTTAAATATCAGTTAGGACAACTAGTTAAAATTATACATACCATCAATAGCACCAAATTTGTTAATTCAACTGTTAAAAGATTTTGTAAGCTGAATGAAATAACTTACAAAACCATAAACTTTTACAGACCTAAGCAAAATGATATAACTGAGCAAATAATAGTCATCCTCATAGAAATGACTTGCAGTATGCTTCACTTAGCTAATATAAACCTCTAATACTGGGGTGAAGCCTTTATGTATGCTACCTACATATGCTTCATTACTTCCACATCAGCTCTACATGGTAAAGTACTCTTCACTGAATAAAGCAACTCATATGAAAAACCTGATGTATTTCATTTATATATTTTTAGGTCTTTGAAATAGGCATATATCTTCAAAAAAGTCATGGGAAACTAGAGTCTCATGCAGTACACATTTAAATGCTCAGTTGGTGGACTGGTAAGATGAAGGGGTATAGATTAGAGAATCTTGAAAATGGAAAACTTATTATCTTGCATAATGTATAGTTCTATGAAAATGATATTCTCAATGAGCTAGCTTGAATCCAATCTAATTCAATTAAAGGCATAGCTAAATCCATTGAGAATTTAGTAAGCATAGAAAAATATCCTAAAAGTGACTCACCTCACAAAATCCATGTGCCTGCCTATCCTTTTGATCTGAGCTAGTTAACTGAGGAAGACAATACATATGCAAGTGTGTTAAAAAGCAATATAAGCAATAAAGAGCTACAGTATCCTATACTTCCTAGACTTACAATTTCAAAGCAGAGTATGACAGATATGAAAATACCTGGAGCATTAAGAAAAAAAGCCAAATGAAATGATTTACCTAAGCATCAACTCCCATTTAGGGCTTGGCAAATTTTAATTAGATACTACCAAGATAACAATGACAAGCCTAATGTATACATTACCTATGTGGCTGTAATAGGTTATTCTGTATGTGAAGCATTGCACTCAAGAGATGCTAATAACTGGAAGGATGCCATACAAGATGAGTACAAAAAATTAATCAGAAAGAATGTATTTGAGGAAGTGAATAACTTATTTCCTGGCAAAAAGGCTATCAAAAGCAAAATTGTTTTTAAAAAAAAGCTCAATGAAAATGAAAATTATATTAATTTTAAGGCTCAAATTATAGCTTAAGGCTTTACCCAGATTCCTAAGATAGATTATTATGACACATTTTTATTTATAGCAAAATTTACTATATTATAAGTTTTTTTAACTATAGCAGCCTTACTAAACCTCAAAATCCATCAAATAGATGTTGTTAGAGCATATCTCAAGGCAGACTTGAATGAAGAAATTTATATGAAGACACTTAATAACTTTAAATGGGCAAAATATTGGAAATTGTGTAAGGCCATTTATAACCTTAAGTAAGCTAGTTAAAAATGGAAGGAGTGACTATATGATGTACTTATACACCTTGGTTCCAACAATCTTGAGCAGATGATTGTCTTTACATTCTGCATTTGAAAGAAAAAATTATTTTGATTGTCCTAGTATATATTGACAATATAGGCATTATAAAAAAGGACCTTAATTAAATCAATTTCTTCAAGACAGATATGAGTAACCAATTTGAAATTATTAATCTTGGTGAGATACATTATATGTTGGAAATTTGGATTAGTTATGACAGAAGCATACACACTATTTGACTCAATTAATTTGCATATATTGATTCTATTTTGGATTAATTCAGCATGTCTATCTGCTACAAAATTGCCACTCCACTTGCTACAAATTATAATCTATCCTTGCTTTTATTTCCTAAAACCTCTAAAGATGCAGAGTCTTACATAAAGTATATGGGCAATATCAACTATTTATCTATGGTAAAATTACTTTTATATGCCACACAGATTTGGCCAGACATCTAATTTGCTATGAGCCTCATGGCACAGTTCACAAATAACTTAGAAATAGTGCACTTGATAGCTTGCAAATAAATTTTATACTATCTAAAAAATACAAAACACTATAGTCTAGTATTAGGTGGGAACTAAAAATGCAAGCTAAATCTAATAAGTTAAAGTGATGTGAATTGGGCTCAAAATCATTTCAATTAGAAGTTTATAAGCAAATAGTGTTATGAGGTTAATGGGACCATTATTTTATAGTCTTCAAAAAAAACAATTGGTAGTAGTGACCTCAATAGTTGAAGTAAAATATATTACTTCTGCTAATGCCATTAGAGAAGCTATTTGGCTATAAAATCTGCTTAATGATCTTGACTTCAGATAAACCCACATAATTATTATCTACACTAATAGTGTAGAAAGCATTGCATTATCAAATAATCCTATCAAATAGCAATAT
The DNA here is from genome assembly GCA_003313675.1 of Termitomyces heimii. Taxonomy (NCBI): domain Eukaryota; kingdom Fungi; phylum Basidiomycota; class Agaricomycetes; order Agaricales; family Lyophyllaceae; genus Termitomyces; species Termitomyces heimii. The sequence goes on from QLON01006045.1 coordinate 14,051, forward strand.
ATATTATTATTTTATATAAGATCAAATCAAAAGAGGCAACATTAAATTACAATACATTTTAACTCACAACATGATTGCCAACTCCCTAACTGAAGCTTTACCTTGCAATATCTTTATTAAATACTAAAACAAACTTTAAGTACTTTTTTCCTTGTTTATATCAAGTGAAAGTGTTGAAAAAGATAATATTTAACTTTAAGATATGACTTTAGAATGTGATTATATATGATGATATTATAATGTATGCCACTTATATTATTTAGTTCTTTTTATTGCATTATATTTATTTTATAATATTCTAAATATTTTAGTTTTACATATATATACATACTCTTGCCTAAAGTTTAAATTGTCTTCAATATTAAACTTCAGGTATATAACTAAAGAGTTTGTCATTTCATATATTCTAATAATCTTCAATATTGAACTTCAAATAATTATATTATACTTATTAGCAGAATATACTTTATTCTGCAATATACTATGTCATAAAAATCAACAGCAATAAAATCAAGTTATTCTATCTACTATATTAGATTTTTAAACATATTATAAAGAAGTATATATCTTATAATATTAATTTTGTAAACTTATAATAAATATAAGCTGTCTATAATAAAATAAATAGGGATTTTGTGCAAAAATAAAAAACTGTAATAATGTCATAAGCTTATATTGCCTTAGTGTGCAAATAGAATATTTCTAAATTATTAGATTTCTTTAAATACATGCAAAAAACAAAAAACAAAACTGCTTAGTTAATTGCTAAGCAGTCAAATACTATATGTGTTTAAGTCTGATTTAGATATACATAGATACAGTAAGTATCCAATCATCAGTTTGTGCATAATAAACTTTATTAAGTATCTAGATATATATGAATATAATAAATATCCAATCTATGATACTTGTAAGTATAATATTAATTTTATAGTTATAATTAGGCTCACCTTCAGTTTATATATAATAAACTAATAGTGTTTATTGGAATAAGGAGAATATATATGCTTATATACTATTTATTATTTCATGTATAATAATGTAGTGTAACTTGTATAATATTGTGGAAGATCAATGCTTATGGTGGCTATAATTGATTATAACACTCCTCTTTACCATAAGTATAACTTTTCCTTATATGAAATCTCATTGCAATTCTAAAATTATATAAAGCCTTATAAACTAGGAGTTAGATAGGAGTTTTGTAAAGATATCTGCAGCATTATCCTTTATATTGATGCATTATAAAGTAATTTTCTTTGAGGTTATGCATTTATACAGAAAGTAATATTTAATGTCAATATATTTAACTCTTAAATACAGCATTGAGTCTTTTAATAAATTTATTGCTGAGTTATTATTATATAGTATTATTATTGCCTTATTCTGAGAATATCTTAAAACTATTTATAATTAGATATATTTTTGCATCACTTCAAATACTATTATATATTTAGCTTTACATAATGATGCCACTATGGTTTTTTGTTTTCTCATCACCCAAGAAATTAAATCTATGCCCAAAGATCATGCATAATTCTTAATACTTTGTTATATATCAAAATAGTTTGCCCAATCAAAGTTTATAAAGTCAGTAAGTTTTATTATTCCTCCCTTGAAATGCAGCCTTAAATTACATATGCCCTTCAAGTAATAGATGACTCATACAGCTACATTTTAATGAATGTTAGTATAGCAGTCCAAAAATTGTGACAGTTGTTGAATTGTATATTATATATTGAGCCAGATAGAAATTGCAAGCTATAGAAGCTTGCCAATTAGGTTGCAATATAAAATACATGTGATCTTATCAAATTTATCATAGCTAAGCTTTAAATAGTCAATGTGGTATAGTTTAAGGCTTAGTTCCATGGGAATAGTTACAAGTAATATATTAAATTAATTATATTGTAATATAAGCCAATCAATCAATATTATCTGTAATAGAAATACTTATCTATTCAGGTAGTTCCATTTAACTACTATGCTTATAATGTATTATAGTATACTAAGATCAGAGATTGTCCAAATTTCCTTAAACTGTTGCTTAAAGAAATTGTTGGCTTTTTTGATACTTACAATAGTTAAATAATTATTAACATAGATGCTTGTTATTACTATTCCTTGATTTATCTTTTAATAATGAAGATACACTTTACATTTTAGTTTTGTGAATCTAAACTTTTTTATAACTTTGTCAAGTATATAATTCCATATTATTCCAGCCTATTTTATATTATAGAAAGATCACAATAGCTTATCTACCCATATTTCTTTTCTTTCTTATTTGAAACCCTTTGATTGCTGCATATAAATCTGCTCCTCCTTAGATAGTATTTTGTTTAGAAAGGCAGTATCAATATCTATTTATATAGCATTCCATCTCAAAGTTGCTGCTAAATATAAGAGAATTTGCCATAATTCTATGCATGCATTAAGTAAAGAGAATTTATTATAGTCCCAACTTTGTATTATTATAAACTCTTATAGAATATATTAGGTTTTGAAATGTGTGATGCAGCTTTTTTTATCTTTCTTAACAGTAAATACAGAATACCCTTTAAAAATCTTTTGTTTATCTAATATCTTCTTATATGGAGTCAGTTTCTAAATGCCCATATCCTTTAAAGAGTTAAGTTTATTATATTATGACTTTTTCCACCTAAATTAGTTTGTTAAATTTTTTGCTTTCTTTAGTGTTTTTAATGCTTTAAGATTTATTGCTGGATCATTATTTTATGTATTTTTAATCATGCTTAAAGCTACTAATATATGATTCAGTTCATTAGTATCCACATTAATATTATTATTAGCATCTAATACTCCTTGTTATAAGTTCTTTATGGCTCTCTATCTTTTTGTCTGTGCTGTTTTAATTTGCTCTGCTAATGTCTTTGATTCCTATCTTTCTACTTGTAATTTTGTGTAATCAACTACTGTAACTTTTGGAGTTAGAATGGAGATATGGCTTGATTGTTGTAGTTGTATTGCAGTAGGATCTTGTGCTTATTGTAATTTATCTGGTGGATCAATTTGCAGTGAGTTCAGTGCAGTTAGTAGTTCTACATAATTTTTATAATCTATAATAGGACTTGGCATATGGATAAACTCATCATTGTTATATTGTGGAACTGATTTTATAGTTGTATCTTAGGCTATCTTTTGTATTAATAGGAGGTCTTAGAGAATGTCTATTATAGATAGAATACTTAGCATTGATATTGATAAGCTATTATGCCTTTCAATAAATCTCACATAATAGAAGCTATATAATTTTTTTTAGCTTTGTCATAATAATAATAAGCTTTAAAGTTCTGATTATATTTTATAAAAACACATTTAATTGACTATTTATATACTTTTGAATTATTCTTTCTAAGAATAAGTATAAAGGCATAATAATTTATTTTATTAATGTAGGTTTATAACCATACCAGAGCTTATCTAAGATTATATCTTTGATGGCAGACATTTTGGTTTTTTTATAAAAATGTGCAATAGTAAGATAAAATTTATTTCATAGAAATGTAGGACATTTAGCAGCAATTTACATTGACTAAACTTTTTTATTTAAGGTACAATGCATTTATTCAACTCTTTCTATGTGAGCTGAAGTATATAGTGCTCCAACTTCAAGAATAATGCCTCTTGCTCTATACCATGCCTTATGTCTCTTTTTATTTAGTTTATTATTACATTAGAAAAAAAGTATTTTTAGCCTTTCACTAGTTTCATTTTTTTGTATCAAGATCCAAGCCTGTAGTTCATTGAAAGTGTTATTTTTAGTCTTTAATGGGATAGACCAAGGTTTATTTGTATAATTATTGACAACATTTATAATGTAATTATTTCTTATATAAGATAAAACTGCTAATTGCTTTGTCAAATTTACCCAGACTTTTTTAAGCTTCTACACTACTCTGTACCCTTTTCCTTCCTCCTGCTTCTTTGGTACTAGTGTATGTGTCTATTTACTAAGAATGCAGTGGTTACATTTTGGAGATTTTAAGGAGAAGGTTTTAAGCATATCTTTAATTATTTTGTTATATGCCATTTAAAAAATAGCTTGATAATTTGCATGTCTTAGCCTGTAGTGTTAGATTTAAATGTTTAAAGAAGCATAAACCACAAATGTTTTGTTAAGATAAATATCTAGCATATATAAGTTTTTATCCAAGAATAATGTTCCTAAAGCAATCTGGATCTTTATGGATTTATTTATAAGGATGGCACTTTTTTCATTGAAAATAGTCATAATTACTGGCATGCTTTGCTAATTTGCTAACTGACAGAAGATAAACTGTTGATTTAAAAATATATAACATATTATTAAGTATAATGTAAGTTTTTTCATTGGTGCAGAGTTTAATCTTGCTAATTGTAGTAGCTGCAATAGTAGATCCTTCAATTTCTCAAATGAATTTTTTTGGAATTGGTATAAGTATTATAAAATCTGAAGCATTAGAGAAAATGTGGATAATTACACCTAAGTTAAAGTAGAAAGTAAAGCTGTCAAAAAGTATGATGACACTTAATAAAGCTTCTTCATCCTAATAGTTTGACTAGGTGATTCTACATTTGAGCTCCTTCTTATGTGTGATCAGAGTGTTAAATTTAAGTGCTTTAAGATTATTCAATAAATTAGTGCTAGGGATTATATTAAATGCTAGGTCCACAAATTTAGTCTTTGTAATCATAAAAGGCTTTTTTTATGCTGCAATGTATGTTGCTATAGCATTAGAGTCTTCCTTAACTATAAAGGTGGAATTTTCTAAAGGAGTGATTGTAACTTTTAACATTGTCTTTTTTTTCTTCTCAGCTTTTGCTAATCAGGCTTTTTTTGACTCTTCTATAGCCTTCTTTTTCATACTACTCCCTTTAAGAATGCACCATAACAATGTATACCTAGTGTAATTCTAGTAATTCCTCAATTTACATCTAATGCAAATTAGCTTTTCATATCTGGAGGATTTTACCACTAATATAGTGGATATGGGGTCTACTATAGATGCATTACTCACTTTATCAGCCTCAATCAATATCTGCTTATTATTCAAAAAATGTTAAATCTTTGTATGTCTATACTTGCCTATATCTGCTATAGCAGCAAGATCACATAAGATAATGGATTTAATATGAGTGTAAGATTTGTTAAAGAGAGCTAACAAGATTGCAATTAACTTCAAAAGTTCTTTTGTGATATTACTCACATCAAATACATGATTTATCTTTGTGAATATATTATCCACAGTCTTGATGAGGGATTTGATGGGGGAGCATTTTGTAGTAAGAGCTTTCTGGAGAAGTCAAACATGTTAAACTAGTACTGCTTCTCTATATCAGTTTTTTAAGTATTCCCATAGGAATATTGAGTCTCATTTATCTGCACACAGTTTTTGTTTAAAGGATAATAATATGCATTTAATAAAGGAATAGGTGACTCAGTTATTGCTATTCCATGCTCTGTACACTTATGGTTCATATGTTTAGTGAGGACTGGGTAGTAAGTTGAATATGTATTTTTAAAGCTGGATTATGGAAAGTTCCAAGTTTATATTATATAACTATTCTATTCACTTCTTGTTGTTTTTATCTAGGATGTGGCTAGTCCAATTTACCATAACTTTTCTTACTAGCAAAATAGTTGAATTCAAAGAGTTGTCAATTTTCATTATCTCTGCAATGTAATCAAGCAAAAGTAATGATTAAGAAGCAGTAGAAGTGGCAGCAGTTGGTTTTGTTTCACTAAGAGTGATTATTCTAGCAGCAGTTAGTAGTAATATGACAAGAAATAGTCAAAGGCAGTAAGATAAAATCATGCAACTATGTATCTGTTTATATTTTTTGGACTACTGAAAAATAAATAGAGAATCTAAGTCTGAATCCAAATGTCTTTAGCACAGGCCCATAATATGTTGAAGTCTGACCTAGATATACATAGATACAGTAAGTATTCAATCCTCAGTTTATATATAATAAATTCTATTGAGTACTTAAATATATATAAATATTGTAAGTTACAATTTATAGTACTTATAAGTATAATATCAACATTGTAGTCATGATTTGGCTTACCCTCAGTTTGTGTATAATAAACTGAGAGTGCCTATTAAAATGAGGAAAATATATATACTTGTATACCATTTATTATTTCATATATAATAATGCAGTGTAACTTATGTGATGTTGTGGAGAGTTAATACTTATAGTGGCCATGATTAATTGTAATAATATGCACATTATGTGCAGAAGGAAAATAATAATATAGAAAAATAAAAAAAAATTAGCTAATCCAAGCATTATTTCTCTGTCTGCCATAGCTTTAGCTTGTTCAGCTTTTTTTAGTGCTTTGCATAAGTGCACCTTGCACATTTTAACCTAGCAGTAACCAATAGTTTGCTTTTCTTTAAGAGTATTAGTCATAGCTACTAAGTACTCTGAATCACTATTCCAACTATAATAGTTATTGTCATATACATCTACTATAACATATTTTTCTTTATCAATTAGGACACTTGCTGCATTATTTTCCTTTTTTGCCTCTATAGTGTCTTAAGGCTATTTTACCTCTTTTTCACATTCACTTTTAGATTCATGGTCTAAATTATTTGCTGCAGTGTGTGCAGCCTGCATATATGCCTTCATCGGCTTATAAGGATACTGTTTCAACTAGTAATCTATATTATCACAATTAAAGCATCCTTTCTAAGCTTATGCAGCTTTAGCTAGCTTACCAGTTCTGATTTAAGGCTTAAAACTTTGCCTGGGCATTGCTGCTCATTGCTTTTGCTCCTTAAGTACCACTGTTTAAATGCTGGCTTAGTTTCCATAGTTTCCTTTGCTAGGTGTTGCACTATTGCTGCTGATTATCACATTACAAATTATAAATTGTGATTATAGTCCATTTTAAACTTCTTTGCTAAGAAGGTGCTGATTTTTGTTGATTCTCTTGATTGAGTATGCTTATAGCTGCTATGCTATTTGTAGTAACTTGCTGTACAAGCTGCTTGCTTGTACTAAATTGCATAAATGAGAAATTCCTCAACAGAGTTTATTTTTGAAAACAAGTTATTATCTCTAAACAGCAACTTCTGTATCTTGGCCAGTAAGCCATCCATAAATTCTTTGCAAATTGTATATGGATTGTGATATACTATTATATTCTGTGCATGCTCCAATAAAGTATTATAAAATCCTTATACTCCAATGCTATCTTTGTATACAGCATTTCTGAATGCTTCTTAAGCATTTTGCATAGTGGACAGACTAACAAATCAATCACACAATTCTTTTAAGATGTCTTTGAAATGTTCAATTATACAGTTGATATGTAATATGTAGTGATTATATCATGCCTTTGCTTTTTCTTTGAGGAACTCTATAAGTACAAAGGCTTGTTTGTGGTCTATCTCTGGATCTTTATAACAGCATGCTGCTAAATGGTAGCACACATCAATCATCCAATCTTCTAACTGAGAAAACTGATGTCTACTAATGTAGGCTCAAATATATTTCCCATTGTTCTTACAAGCTTTTAATCTCTTTGAAAATCTGAACTTTATACTTAGTACTAGTCAGTTGAGATGATCATACATATTAGACCAGTAATTCTTAGCCACTTCATTCATTCCTGGCATCTTCTCCTAGATGTTTATTGCTACTAGTTGACTATGCTCTGCTCCACTTTTATTATATTTTTGCTAGTTGGTGAGCCAGTTATATTGCATTTTTTATAGTAACTGCTTAAATACTCTTTATGCACTTAGTCCCCTTTCCTTCTTGGGGCCTGCACTTCTAGTCCTTGTATTGTGCTATTTTTTTGTGGTTGCTGCCACTATGTTTCAGTCTGAAACACATATCAGCATCTATGTATGTAAGCTTGTACTAGGTATCCTGTCGCTAGTTCATTGTAGAGCTTACACCCGTTCTCTCTTGTGCGAAGACTCTCATTATCTCGTGTGACCTCACGCTGCGGTTACACATACACGCCGCAAGAGTTTTACAAATACACCACTACAAGAGATGAGAACTAGCACATTGAAGACAATAATACATTACTGGTTTAGAGTACAAGTAGTACCCTAGCCCCGCCTCTTATCCCAGCAGTGTGGCTTGCCGGTGGTAAAAACTGAATTCATCCATTCCCTCATCATTGCCCACCTTTCATTTTCCTATCCTCATGGCAAAGGCGCAGTGTTTCAGAGCTGAGGTTACGGCTTCTTCCGGTTAACCGGGTCCTGGCTGTGGAATAACCGCAAGGGTTACGGAAGCCATGCAGGTGCAGAAGTCTTGATGAAAAGTGCATGGTGTTCGCGTGGGATGCATGCCAGTTTCGGGGTACAATGATAGACGCGCGATGGAGACCACCGCACCGCCTCATGAACATCCGAGGAGAACCGGAGGATCCTTTCACCGCCTTAGTTCCCTCCGTCTCACGGGTTTCCTTGTTCAGAGTTATGTTTGGTCGTTTATTCATGGCGTATCTGCTCGAGGTGAGACATCCGCTTACGCCACCCAATGACCTCGTTCATCTTCATATCAGCCGTCTCGATCCCGCTTCACGATCAAGTAAACTTCTTTCATGGCTTGAGACTTCGCGGAAAAACAGCGAAAATAAAAACAAAAGGATTATAGCAAGTTCGGAACGGCCCTTACTCCATCCTTTCCTTCTACTTCTGATTATCCTGTTCTTCGCCTTCTGGTTTCCTTTTCGCGAAACCTAACACGAGGAATACAGATCGTCCATCTCAAGATACCACTATATCGCCGCTACAATCTGGTCCTTCGTACAGGGATAAGTAAGATACCCGATTTCTGTTCCCTCCTGGTCACCGACAACCCCAAAGAACGTACTTCGGTCATACTGTATCAGCGGAATGTCGTTCATCAAGCGAAACGGCAGATCAGGCTTGAATCCGCGTGAAATCTGGTAGGTTATATAGAAGATCGTTTCACTCACGTTAGAAGTGAAGTATCTGCCAAAGGCAATGAGCTCTCCCCGTTCCTCCGCAGCTTGTATTGCAGTCTTGCGTGTGTATCCTCCAGCCGATATAATGGTCGCAGGAGACCAGATGTCGCGGATAAAATCACACGATTCATGAGCTTCAGGATCGCGGTCGGCGTTGCTCAGGATCCTGGGTTCAATAATATGGAGAAAAGCTAAATTTGGGTGACGAGATTTCAGCTCCAAGACGAAGTGTGAGAATTGTGGAGTCGGATCTTCTTTACACATGTCTGGAATGGCAAGTTGTCAGCAGTACTCTAGTGAAACGAGATGAAGAAATGACCTTGCCAGGGACACCATGGACTCAAGCGGATGGCCGTTCGCTCTGCGCCTACTGCTTCCACTACGGCATCAACAACATCAAGTCCGAATTTGCTCCGAGCCTCATTACTCCCCCCATATTCGTCAGATCTCTGATTACTGCCACTTTGAAGAAACTGGTCGATAAGATATCCATTGGCTGCGTGAATTTCGACACCGTCGAAACCAGCCTTCTCGACAGCGTTCTTTGCGGCCTGTGCATACAAATGTACGTATTCTTTGATTTCCTCAGTTGTTAGTTCACGAGGAGACGGAGACGGTCGAGATGAAAGTGGTATGGGAGATGGAGCCACATAAGACTGCCCTTCTAACGCAAGAACATCAGGCGAAGCAGCGCGTCCCAGCGCCCAGAGTTGCATGAAGATGTAGCACCCATTCTTGTGCACCCCATCGGTGATCTAACAGATACGTCGGCCTATTCGCGGACATACAAAATAGACGCACCTCCTTCCAACAGCTGGCTTGCTCGCTGGTCCAGATTCCTGGACAGTTTTTATCTCCCCCTGCTCGAGGAGCAATGACAGTAGCTTCGGAAATTAGCAGGCTACCGGGGGTGGAGCTACGTTGGGAGTAATACTCCTTCATGAGGGGAAGTATCGGAACATGGGATGTCGATGCTCAATATCGTGTTAAGGGTGCAAGAACAACACGGTGTTGTAGCGTCATTGTCCCAGCCTTGAGCGGCTGGAAGAGAAGGGGAGGGTTCGACGACACCATTCCGAAAATTTGAGAAGGGCATTCGAAAGGTCAGCTGGTTTTTAAACAGTCAAGCCAAGGTCGCAATTCTAATTGGAGCATAATTTACGTCCTTTCGTAACATCATCGCGTAACGTACTCATCGAAATTAAGTGATTAACATGCGGAGCAGGGTCTGAATTAATGAATGGATGGATTTGCCTTATGCCGCCGTCAAGCCGCAATACACACATTAATTCAGATATCTACCTTCGCTAACTGATAGCTAATTGTTACGCAAACTGCGGATTAGATACTTATGGTATCTGTGTTTACTCAGGTCCCACCGGTTCCGTCTCCAACACTTAGCCCTGTATATACGTTCAAGTCTGCTTTGTCCGTCTAAGTGTGATGAGTGTGATATGCATCATCATAAAAAGCTTCATATCACATTCCGATGACTCTCTACAACGATGAATATCGAAAGAATACGGAGAACGCGGACGGTGAGAACGGGGATAGGTCCTTTCTATGCTAACTACTGAGCGCTGAGCAGTCATCCATATCAGGATCTCAGATCTCAACAGTCCTTTAATTGGACCCGCTTTGTAGAGTTCATGTCGCAGCATATCGCAATAACGTATAATTGATAATATAATACAATATAATCTGGGAGTCTGGGAGTCAATAATCGAAGATAATTTTGATAAGTACATGTAAGATAAGAAGTAAATGACAGAGGCTCACCTGGGAGTCAATAATCGAAGATGATTTTGACCCCAGGTGGCGACGTGTTTATAACCAGTCAAAAATGAGAGACATGTGGAGTAGGGTCGAGGGTTTTTGAATAGTATGAGTAAGTCATATAAACAACATTTGAAAAAGACATAAATAAATGAAACATACGAATTTATGACGATAACCTATGACGTTAGAATAAGTCGCCGCATAACCGAAGTTGTCAGTCAATTTTCTCGACACTCCCACTTGACGGCAACGTAGGTAACATTACCCCTAATCTAGCACGATGTTTTTCGAAGATTTCCTTCGGTAAGGCTTTCGTAATAGCGTCGGCTATCATGTCGCGAGTGGAGATGTATTGGAGCTTGATATTATTTCGTTTAATATGTTCAC
>QLON01006047.1:0-27271 GCA_003313675.1 Termitomyces heimii
AAGTACGTCATTCACATTTCGATACCTACGACTGCGATGTTCAGGCTCCAATGCTGCAGCTGGTACCACGAGGGACGTTTCACTCTTGATTGGCTTCCTCCCGTCTCCCCGTCTATTCTGTATCCAGATGATGAGTCCCACCCCATTGTTGAATGGGCAGTCGCAGGCATTAGTTTCGGTGAGCACGCGACCTGGATAAGTCTTGCTACAAGTACGGGTCCGAGCTCCCAAAAGTATTAAACTCATCTGCGACAGATGATCGTGTTGTTAGGGGACTGTCCAATAGAGTCAGCTCCTGCGTAGTCACGTGTTCTGGATGCAGTCGATTCGTCTCGTCAGTTGTTTCCCTTCCATCTGGCAGACACTGAGGAGGTAAGCCGTCGACCTTCATCTCATATTTTTACTATTACTTAATATCAGTACATAGATCTGTGAACTGTGTAGCAATCTTAAGTAATTGTACTTCAGTTCACCGTAAAGAACTCTGTCGACCTGTAGCAATCTTAAGTAATTGTACTACAGGGGAAGTAAGTATCGGTAGGTAAATGAGTAGTAATATGGACGTACCCTCAGTTCACCGTAAAGAACTGAGGGAATATCTATATATGGTAAGTATTTTATATGACGGTCAAGAGGACTGTGGCTGAGATACTGTATAGTCACAATTGGTGATGATTGAGCTTGGTGGGGAAAGAAACAAAAAAGGAAATTCACATAATATTAGCTGAATGCCGCTGCCACAGCTGAGAGTCATCTCCCAACACTCCCCCAGACTCAAAGCTGTGGCTGGAGGTGCAACAGCCCGACGAGGTGTTCATGGCAGGGATGGGAAAGAGGCTTGGTAAAGAGGTTGGCAGGATTTTCAATAGATGGAATGTGCATGACATCAATGTCTCCTTTCTTGACACGTTTGCATATATAATGGTGTCAAATGTCGATGTGTTTGGCTCACGCATGCCCTTTGGTGTACTGAGCAAGGGATTGTGCCAAGGAGTTATCGACACAGATGACCATGGGGAGGGTTTGAGGTAAGTCAATGTCCAGCAACCAGTTGAACATTCACATAGCTTGCTGAGCTCCTCAGGACAATGCCATGTACTCAGCCTCAGTGGTGGATAGCACAACTGTGGGTTGTTGTTTTGAGCTCCAGGATATGGCTCCCCTGGCCATGGTGAACATGTATCCTCCAGTAGATTGACAGGTGTCAAGGTCTCCTCCATAGTCTGCATCAATGTATCCAATGGGCTTAAGGTTTCCTCCTTTGCAGTAGGTTATGCAGTAGTCCAAAGTCCTGTTCATATACTGCATCATGTGGGCTAAGGCCTTCCAGTGAGCAGGTCCAGGATTACTTTGGAACCTTGCTAGTAGGCCTATGGCATATGAGAGGTTGGGTTGAGTTGCCACTTGTGCCCACATCAACGATCCCAGGGCCTCACAGTAAGGCTTATCCTTCATGTATTGGAGGTCAGGTTCTTTCAATGGGGATGGATATTTAGTTAAGACAATTCCAGCAGGAAGAGGTGTTGATTTTGGGTTTGATGAGTGAAATCCAAACTGTTTCAGCATTCTCTTGAGATAAGGGCATTGGGATAGTGAGATATCACCAGTTTTTGGGTTCCTGTCAAACCTTACTCCCAGTATATACTTGAGTTCCCCCATGTCCTTAATCTTGAACCTAGATCTAAGTTCATCTTTAGCCTTTTGTGCTCCCCCATAAGTCATTGAGGCTCCCAGGACATTGTTGTTGTAGTTGTCTGTGATTGTGTGTTCCCCTTTGGCATGCTTATAGTGAACGCAACTGTCTGCTTGAGATGCTAAGTACCCTAGCTCATCATAGGTCCTGTCCAAGGTGTTCCACCAGTTGTGACTGCCTTGCATGAGACCATACAGCATTTTTTTGAAGTGTAGAACCTTTCCCTCCCCCCCTCGGAAACCTGGGGGTGGTCTCATATACACCATATATTTGAGCTTGCTGTTGAAATATGCGGAGGTAAAGTCGACCTGCCAGACATGCATTCCCAAGGCTGCTGCAATTGCCACAGTCATCCACATGGATTCCAACCAAACCACCAAGGCATATGTTTCATCAAAATCCTTGCCCTGCACCTGGGTGTACCCCTTTGCAATCAGTCGTACCTTTCATTTCACAACATTTCCCTCCACATCAAACTTATTTGTGAATATCCACATGCAGTTGGCAACCTTCTTCCCTTCAGGTACATCCTCCACATTCACAATGTCCCAGACTTCCTTGGTGTCCATGACCTCCAACTCAGCTTCCATCACAGGCACCCACAGATCTGATCCTCAGATTGCCTCCCAGTAGCTTTTGGAGACCTGGTACTCAGGGTCATCTGTTTTCAGGGCCAGAAATGCAAAGGCAGAGGCAATCAGTGCCTCTGGCACCTCCTCACCTGCCACCCACTCTTCACCAGCATCCCTCACTGCAGCCTGCAAACCCAGAGACTCTTGAGATTTAATGATGGCATGGGTAGGACATACCATTCATGATGAGCATTGCAGTGGAGGTATTGCTTCTGGTGTTGGCACAACCACTGGCTCAGCATGAAGGGGGCCATCAGTTGGGCAGATTCTCAGGGCAACCTGTTGTCTTGGATATGAAATAGTAGGGGTAGTCATGTCAGCGGGTAGCTGGGCAGTGGATATCAAGTCATCCTCATCAGGGAGAACCAGGGTTCAGTAGCTGGTACCCTCCTTGAAGATTACGTCCTGGCTAGTAACAATGATGCAAGCATTTTTATTGTAGAGTTGGTAGCCATGGCTCAAATATCTAATCATGACATATTTGACCAATCAAGGGTTGAGTTTTGATTTGATGAGCTCTTCAGGGACCCTGGCATATCTGACACACCCAAATGGATGTAAGTGACCTACATCCTGCTTCTGCCCCATCCACTTCTCCTCTGGGATGATGTCTGGGTGCCGAGCTGATAGCAGGAGGTTTTGGGTGTAAATGATAGTAGAAGCGGCCTCAGTCCACAAACTTTTTGGCAATCCCATCTCAGCAAGTAAGCAGTGGACTCCATTGAAGACAGTGCAAATTGATTGCTCCACAACCCCATTTTGGGCATGAGCATAGGATACAACTGTCTTCATTTCAATCCTGGTTTCTCTGCAAAAATGGTGCCATAGGTGATTAACCCACTCTCTCCCTCCATCCACCTGGATAGTCTGGACTTTGTTTTCAGTCTGTCATTTGGCCTCCAGCGTGTACAATTTCAGGGTGGCAAGAGTCATGACACCTGATTTATTCACCAGGTAGAAAGCCTGGAGGCAGGAAGACCCAGCATCAGTAAACATCATGAGATAGAAAGTGCCTCCGAGAGAGATAACAGTCAATGGACCCCATAGGTCAATGTACACCTTTGTCCCAGCAGTCTGGACATCCTCTGATACCCCATCAAATGGTTGTGTAATATGTTTTCTGTATATGCAATCCTTGCAGAGCCCTGGAGCATTTGCTGTCCCTTTCAGGTGAAACCCAGTGACCAAACTTTGCATCCCCAAACTCCGAATTGTCTGGGTGTTTGCGTGCCCAAAACGGCAGTGCCAGATATCTAGTCCAACCAATTTGTTCAGTGAACTTGCCACTAAAGCTTTGATTATGTGTTTGGGTGTCATGAGGGCCACTCCAGGCTTCTGTGTGTGCATATTTGAGAAGGAAAGGAGGTCCAGGAGGTACATTTGATTCATCTTTTTACCCTCCATGAAGATGCTTCCTGATGGGTCTTGGAAGTATGCCTTCCCTCCTTTGAATAGGACAGAGAAGCCCAGGTTGTCAAACTTCCCAATTGAAACCAGATTGGCTGCAAGGTCAGGGGTGTGGAGGGCCTTACTGAATATAAGGGTGGACGTGCAGCCATTTATGTTTACGATCTTTTGCACCATTCCCATTCCCAAGATGCTAAATGTCCCTCCTTGATTTGCGGCAACTCCTTTGTGGGGAGTTTGGTATTGTTGGTACTCCTTGAAGTTGTCTTGTTCAACAAAGCAGTGATCTGTTGCTCCCGAGTTGGCATAACTGGCAGGACTCCCCCTAGCTTGGAGGGCAGCCATGTTTGCTGAAGCCTCTACTCCAGTAAGGTAGTTGTCAAGAGGGTCTAATTTCTCATTGTAGACTGCTGCCGGTGCAAATAGAGTGGCCACCATTAATGTATACGTTGTCTGGCTGTTTGTGGTTACGCTCACCATGTTGGCAGCAGGAGTCTGTGGTTGAGTGGAAGCAGGGAAGTTTCCCCCTATTTGAGATGATCCTGGTGACCCTGCATTCTTTTGCCATCTGAAATTTGGAGGGAACTGTTGCTCTTTTCCTCCACCTTTCTAGTAGCAATTTTTGATGGCGTGACCAGTTCTGCCACAGTTTGGATTAACACACATGAGTTTCTTCTGAGGTTGGGATGTTTTGGTGAACAAGGCAGTTGATGTAGTCCCTGCTGATGACGATCATTCCTTTATCCTTTCCCAATGGACTGTGAGTCCTGCAACTAGTTTGATGGATGTTTTGGTGGATTGGAGTGATGCCACAATATAATCCCATGAGGCAGGAAGGGATGAGATAATTATAGCTCAGAATTGGTTGTCCTTGAGATCAGCTCCTTTTTCAACAGCATTGTTCCATTTTAGGCAGAGGTTGGTAATGTGCTCTGGGAAGTCCATTCTGTCTGTGTATTTTGTAGCCCTTAATGCATTTTCAGCAGAATTTGCTCCTAGATCAGAGATTGTGCTGTAGATTTCTTTCAGTGTGGACCAGGCCTTTGCTGCCATGTCAGTCATTTTAATCCCTAGCCCAATGGGATTTTTTGAGTTGTAGACAATTAGGGCCAGTGCCCATGCATTTCTTACTTGCCATTCTTGGGCTGATGGGGCTCCGTCCCACCACTTGGTTGCGGGAGGTGTTGGTATAGTTGTCTTGGATGTTGGCTCCATGATGGTGCTGTCAAGGTATCCTTCTGCACCCTTGAGCCATGTGGCAAGTAATACTCTATCTCTGAAAGTAATGTAGTTTGTGCCATTGACTAAAAATTCATCAGGGAAAGTGGGAGGGTTACTATTCCCTCCAGTAGTAGTAGTAGTGACCATTTTGACTGACATTTTTGTGTGTGTGGATTTTTAAGGAGCACTTTTCAGGGCCCATAACCTGTAGCAATCTTAAGTAATTGTACCTCAGTTCACCATAAAGAACTCTGTTGACCTGTAGCAATCTTAAGTAATTGTACTACAGGGGAAGTAAGTATTGGTAGGTAAATGAGTAGTAATATGGACGTATCCTCAGTTCACCATAAAGAACTGAGGGAATATCTATATATGGTAAGTATTTTATATGACAGTCAAGAGGACTGTGGCTGAGATACTGTATAGTCACAATTGGTGATGATTGAGCTTGGTGGGGAAAGAAATGAAAAAGGAAATTCACATAATATTAGCCAAACGCCGCCGCCACAGCTGAGAGTCATCTCCCAACAAACTGTTATTTAGGTATGATAATTTAGTTGTTTCCCTTCCATCTGGCAGACACTGAGGAGATCTGTGAACTGCTATTTAGGTGGCTCAGACATGGCCTAGCACGTGTGACTACTGGTATTCCGATTATTGGATGCCCCGATTATAGCAAAGTCATTGCTTACCGTGCGAAGCAAAATGACATCGACCTAATGGGAAAGTACTATCTATCCCAAAGCCCTCAAAGACATTGTGGCAAAAATGGATCCAGCTTCCTTAGTTCAAGGTGTGGCAAACCCTTTCCTAGGGAAGAAGATCCTAGTCCTGTCAGGTGCCAATGATACCCTCGTCCCATGCATGGCAAGCGAGGAGTTCGTGACGCAAAAACTGACTGTTGGAACAACTGGTTTGAAGAAAGTGATCATGTACGAGGGTGTTTGTCATGAGTGCACAGAGAGAATGGTGTGGCTGATAATTGCCTTTGTTACAAATCCCAAAAATTATAACCAGTGCAAATGGATTTGAATCAGCTGTGCCCAAATACCAGAAGTTTATGACAAACGTTTGTAAAGAGGTAGGGAATGTTGATAACTCTATTTCCTTTATTTCCTTTGAGATGACGGTGATAATTTTATATTTGAGCTTTGTTTTGCTAAACACGACGTTGAGACTTGCGGAGGTTTTGCAATTCTTCAATAATGTCACCTAGTTCTGCGCACTTCATGGTATTCGGATGCATATCAGCAGGTCTGGATATGACGCTTAAAATCCTCAGATTAATCTAAGAAAATATGTTTACGTGTTTGATAGAGATTCATGACAAATGGTTTGTCATCGCGGCATGTCATATTTGTATCGTAGTTGATCATGATAAAACAACGTATAATGTCGCTCTTGTGCAACAAGACCCACCCGAAATCTGTGACTCAACCTGCACCCTTTGACCATACAAAATGTCTAAGCCAAGGTTTTGATGACACAAGCACAACCGGCAGGTATGTTACGCTCGAATGTTTCTCAAGTAAGCTTCTTCATTGCATGTTATCCGTAGGTTCTCTGTACTCCTTGCCTTAGAAGGAATTGTCGCCACAAAGATGATCTTGATAGGATTTTGCTTCTTGTATGGAATTCCAGAGTGTCTGAGAATAAATATCTCGGTCTTCACTGTACAACAGTTTGACAAGGACTTCCCAAGAAGATTGGTTTGGCAATGGGATCCTTCCTTTGAAGTAATATGCATCATCTCTGAAACCTCGTTGCATGATCATGACAGCGGTAAAAAGTGACTCCTCCTGAAGCTACAGTGCTTGAATGTGGTACTGTCATGTTAAGATGTTCATTACAAGGTCACTATGGTTGTTGACGCAAACAAAATCAATAGTCGTGGTGGCGATGGTGGTTACAGTGGTTGTCGCGTGGGTGGTGGAGGCGGTGGAGATTTGTGGTAAATCGACTATGAGGTGAGTATTGGTTGAATAAAGGAATTCAGTGGAAACAAATCTGTATTTTCCAAACAATGGACTCCGTCCGGAGCTTTGAGAAAAGAAATCAAATCAACTATGTCAATTCTATCGTACTTGGTAAGAAAACATTCATATTTCTAACTACTTTTCATCGTCATCAAAAACATATTCGTACTCATCATCACTATAGATGATCTCTG
The DNA here is from genome assembly GCA_003313675.1 of Termitomyces heimii. Lineage (NCBI taxonomy): Eukaryota > Fungi > Basidiomycota > Agaricomycetes > Agaricales > Lyophyllaceae > Termitomyces > Termitomyces heimii. Next base: position 7,124 of record QLON01006047.1, read on the forward strand.
AGTCACATCTCGCTTTGTATGCCTCAAAAGACGTGTCGCCTACTTCTGGGGCTTTTCCAGTATGATATGAAGACCAATTAGCACAGAGAAATTTCCACACTTCCACCGCATAATCCCACTGTTGCTCTTCCGTGGCATATCTACGACAGGTCGTCCTTCGTTTGTGTTGAAAGATGCTATCAAGAGATTTCTTCTGATCATAATTTACAGCATATCCATACCAATGGTAACGACCTTTTACAAGTCACCTCGTTAATAATGCACCACAAGCTTAGCAAATGAGACTTACGAGGTGCCACCTCACTCCGCAGGTTTTTGAAGAAATCATATAATTCGCCACACCTCAAGGTGTCTTCATCCACATCAAAGATCCTGGCAGGAAACTTGAATTCCTTTTCTGGGCAATCATGGATGCACGCTTGAGAAAAATCCACAAAGAATGGTTTGCCATCGAGACATGCAATATTTGTATCAAGGCTGAGGCCGAGGTTATTGTGTCTGATGCCACTCTTGTGCATGTCCAGCAAAAGATTGAGAGCCTGCATGCTTGAGGAAAAAATCACATCGAGATCTCAACAACAGGAAGGAAAAGACTACTTGCCCAAAGTCTGAAAGGCCACTACCTGTCGACCATGGCAAGTCTCTGATTGAACCAAAGTATTGATACACCGTACAAGCGCAATCAATGAATGCGCGAGATCTTTTCGTGAGCTTGGTTTCATACAATCCATAGATTTTCGGAATTCCTTTGCCATAGAGGAGTTTATTGCCACATAGATGGTCTTGATAGAATTTCGCTTCATGGATGTAACTCTGGAGTGTCTCAGAATAAAATTCTTTATCGTCACCATAGAGTATCTTGACGACCACGTCACAGGGCGTAGGCTCATTTGGCAGCGAAATTCTTCCTTTGAAATAGTATTCATTGTATTCGAAGTATTTGCTCATGTTTCCAGTCACATCAACAGTGGCAACAACGCCCGGTGGTGAGAGTTCGACAGAGCTGCTCTGATGGAAAGTAACGTCGTTCAAAGCTATCTTTCTCAGAAGTCGTGATTGGATATTGGAAGAGAAGTTGAGTGAGAGGGACATTGGCTGAAGAGGCTGCAGCGACTATGAGAGTATTTGTTTCGTTGTTGAGGCCTATATACATAAACCCTCAACATTTATGTGCAATTGTCAGAAGCTTACATAACAACGAAAAAACAAAAGACGCAAAATTGAGGAATAAAGACAATTAACTGGTCAGGAATTCTTACGATGCTCGTTCATAATGCTCGGAGGCTTTGCTGAATGTGTCAAACTTTCCACGTTATATGTTGAAGCCGTCTGCCGATATCTCACTTACATGCTTGAGGGATTTGCAACTCGCATTGTCGTAAGTGCCCTCCACCTCCTAATTCCATTCCACACATCTGTGTTCGCATCCGTTTCTGCAACCGGTCTCCCTGTGCATCGCCCTGTAGATGTTCTCTGCAGGCTCCTTGTGTTTCTAAAGAATTATTAATTGTCCTCAAGCTTTGTGTTTCAAGTTTTCTTTTGTGGGCACAACAAGAATGGTACAACATATGCCCTCAACTGCAAGATCTTTGACCGACGGTATTTGTCCCATTTGTATCGCTCGGTTTCCCTGGCTGGGAGCTACCTCTGAAGTATCTCTCGGGAAATCTGTAGTTTGTTTGGGCTCCAAGGTAAAAAGCTTAACCTTTCTATCTTCCTCTCCTGAGGGTGAACTCGGGCTACTGGGTGACGAGGTGAAAAATGGGTCAGGTAATACTCCCTTAACCAGACAAAGCTATTCTTCTCAATGTTGTTTATTTTTTATTGTTCAGATTTGCTCTCAGCAAGCGATACTGGTTGCCCAGGAAGCTTTTGTGCGGAATTGTTTTCCTATGCGGCATTTCTGTGTACTTGTATCCCGGCTATCATTGTGTCGTGCGGGAAGTCGCCGAATAGCTGTGCCGGTTGAGAGACATATAAATATTCAAAATGTTTGTCAAAATGCGTCAACTACTAGTGCTTGCAGCGCCTCCTCCTTATCATCAAATTCTACCGGCTACCTCCACGCCTAAGTCATGTCATTGTGCGTACAACTCGGATCCGAAGAGACTGGACTGGTGTCACTTCTCGATCTCCTTGAAGCCGCTCGATATTTCAGCGGAAAGCCGGCACCGATTTGTACCGCGAAAAGTACCTCAACTAGAGAAGGAAGTCTTAAAGTTAATACGACGCTAAAAAGCATTGTGCCGGTACCACAGCTTGTCGAACATCCGCGCGAAGCAATAGAGCAAGAACTAAGGAGTATCTTGGTGCCGGCAAACAGCCAGTTTGTAGCCATTGTCCACCCCGCGTCCACTACATTACCGTTCAAGCGACGTCATCACCTTGAAAAAGACAACGAATCGCAATTCGAGCAAGAAAACCTTGCTCCGGTTTTCAAAATCATGGCATATCACTTGGCCTTCAAACAGATCAGAGATGAAACTGGTACCAAGCCTAGATATGCTGCCGTTTTCAAACTTTGGGCTTTGCCGGATTTCCAAAAATCTCATTTTCAGTTTTTTGCCTCCTCTAGTGGACAATCAGTGCATATTACAGACTTTGGGATATATTCCTCCCTCCCGATCGGTGCTAATCGACTTGATTCCGATTCTTTCATTGCCAAAGTAGTCATCGAAGTGAAAACTACCAAAGTACTTACGGAACGTCTTCTGACAGACGTCACGGACTGGTATGAGATTAACAATAGAGACTATGTACCTGGACTGGCAATCCAATATGTATGGCCAGAGACTGCTTCTAGTAACACTACTGGTAACTCGCGTGGAGCCGGTCCCGCTACTCTGCAGACGCAAGATAAGATCCTTGGTCAGGTGTATCAATGATTATTACTTATTTACCATCAACACATCCAACGCAATGACAGATTTGGGGCCAAATGATACAGGAGCGTGTCATGTATGCCGTACTAACAAATGCTACTTCTAGTTATTACCTCTTCAGAAGACTTGATGAGAGAGGCTCCTTGATCCTAAACTCCCATCATCCCTTCCGGGGTCCTGGTAGCTTTACAATCGTTAGACAGTGTATTTACACCTATCCCACTTCTTCTCTAAGCTACAGGGTCAACTAACCCAACTGCACCAACCCATTCCCCCCTCACTACCCCATGTCCTGGCCCAGACAATGTCTGCCACTAGGAGGGCACCCTCAGTCACTATGCCCGGTGGTGCCAACTCTGCGGGGACCCCGGAATGCTCCCAGGCACTTCTGACCCACACTGACCTCAAGTCACTCTTGGCCATTGACTCAGGCCTGATCAAATCGGCCTTGGATGCATGCAAATGGCTTGAGACCAAAGGGTGGATCCTGACAGCTGAACCCTATGACCACACAAAACTGATTAACATCCTCATCACCACTGCCCTATCCTCGAAGCAGGCCAACCTGAAAATGGTAGCTATTGCAGTAGCCTTCCTTCTTGATGCCAATGTCATGGATCATATGTCAGACATCCTGGCGGAAGTGGTAGCCACCAAGACTGCTAAGCATCTGGAAAACCTGGTTGGGAAGCTAAGTTCCTCAGCTGACTTCATTACTGCTAGTGACACCAACAGAGTGGAGGACACACTGACCCTGAAGTCAACAACAGCCACCTTGGAAAAGCTGACCAACTCCCTTTCTTCTGTGGTAACCAAGTTCACATCTGCTCAACCCTCACCACCCATGCCTCAACTGAGGATCTGCTCTTGGGCCTTGGTGGTCAAGATGCACTTGGCTCCTCATAATCCTCACCAGCAACAACTACTATCCTGGCTTACTGGGATCCCCCCATCTACACTAACCTATATTGAACAAGCCAGAGTTAGGCAGCAAATCATTCAAAATGCAAGGACAATCCTCATCTCAATAGACAAAGAGGACGACAATGCCCCAAAAGATTTCTTGACCAAAGGAATGGCCCACCTCCATGACTACCTAAACAATGCACTAACTACACTAGATGCCAAGACCCTCCTCCCAGCGGGATTAGAAGAAGGTGAGGAGGTCCCACCCCATCTGATCATGCGGGTCATAGGCATGAAGACCATGAAGCACAGTGTATACCTCCTCGAATTCAATTCAGCTGACTCAGCACAAAGATTCTGGGAATATGCAGACAGCAACTGGACAGCTTTTGAGGATATCTTCAGATACTCCATGGAAGTCTGCCCCAAGGCCTATGCCCTCATCACTCGCTTTGTCTCCTGCCTAGGCCAATTCAACCCAAGCAACAGGACCAGCCTGGAAATAATAGAACATGAAAATGATTTACTGAGAGGCGCCATCATGGAAGTGGCATGGCTCAAATGCCCTGAACTGCATTCTCCCTGGCAATTGGTAGCCACTCTGCATCTGGTCTGCAATGACCCCATAGTGGCAAATGATATAATACAGGGACACATTTTCATTGGGGGCAAGCAAATCACCATCAGGAAAGACATGAAGGAACCAATTTGCTGTAACAAATGCCAATGATATGGCCACACAATATATAACTGCAAAGATGACAAAAGGTGCATGAGATGTGCAGGAACCAACCACTCAGCAAAAGATTGCTCTGCCCCCAAGTCTAGGTGTGTGGCATGTGGCCCTGAATCTACTCACGATTGTGCAGACAGAGCATGCCTCATGTTCAAGAGGCTCTGTGTTGAGCTAGACATACACATGCTAGAAAATCATATGCCCTACTTCCCAACCAAGGACCCAGAATCTTGGATGATGGCCCCACCAAGGCACATGGGGCCCTCCCAGGTAACTGAACCCCTCACCCAGACTGGGCCCACATCTGAGGCTCCCCCACCCTAAGCACCTTGGAAGCCCCCACAGCTCAATTCAGACTGGTCCAACCCTGACAGGTAGCTTCAACAGCAGGGCTCCCAGCAGACTCAGCAACCTCAGTGAGTTTGGATTCACCACTCAGCCAAGCCATAAATGCAGAGGAAGAGATGCCCCACTCACATCTAAATGAGTGCAGGCATGCAGACCTCCCTGGAGAAACTATGCATTTGGCAGCAGAATATCTACAAATCTGACATTGCACAAGCAGCCATGCTAAATTCTGCAAGCCTTATGGAATGGGACATGCTCACTATACAAGAGCCCTTCCTTGACCAACTGGGTAATACAAAAGCATCACACTATTGGCATATCATCTACTCCACTGACCATAGAAAAGATGGGAGCACTCACTTCCACTCAGTCCCATTAATAAACACTAACATTCCCACAGATGCATACACTATACTAAAGATCCACTCCACAAATATAGCAGCAGTCTGCTTCAAGGGGGACCATGGGAGGATCTCTGTGTATGGTATCTACAATGCATGTGAACACAACAATACCCTTGCCACCCTCTCCCACTTCCTCTCTTCTCCACCTTGCACCTTGCAGCCCTCCCCTACCAACCACATGCTTTGGTTCGGTGATTTCAACCGGCATCACCTCCTTTGGGAATCTATGGCCAACTAATGCCTCAACTCCATGGAGGCACTCATCTAGCCACTACTTGACCTCATTGAAGACCACAACATAGAACTGACACTCCCGCCATACATTTCTACACTTAAGACGGCTGCAGATAATTAGATGAGGCCTGACAAAGTATGGTGCTCCCATGCTTTGATCTTGTCAATCATCTCCTGTGATGTATCTGCTGCGATCCATCCCCCTATCACTGACCATCTCCCCATTGTAACAATAGTGGAATTTCCTATCCCTTGCTTACTCCCCAGACCCTCAAAAAACTTTAGAGAGGTCAATTGGACTGCATTTGGTGAGGCTTTCAAGGAGCACTTGATTACTTGCCTGCCAGTGCAGCCAATTACCTCTGCAGAGGAATTCCATGCCATAGTCACTGACCTCACCTTAATTATACAGGAAGTCATCAGCAATGAGGACATTGTCCCAATGAGTAAATCTTGCCCCTACACTAAATGATGGTGGAATAAAGACCTTGGAAGACTAAAGGCCTAGAGGTGCTGAGCCTCTAACAAGGCCTTCAAATACTGCAACATACCTAACCATCTGGCAAAAGATATGGCAGCCAGGTTGTTGCACGAGATGACAAAGGAGATCTGCAGCACCAAGGAAGCCCATTGGAAAGATTAGTTGGAGAACATCAACGCAAGGCAAATTTATCTAGCAAACAAATATGCAGTGTCCAACCCAATGGATTTCACATGTGATAGGGTCCCAGATCTGAAGGATCTAAATTCCCTGGGCTTGCCAATGCTCTCATCCAATAAGGACAAAGCAAAAATCCTTGCTAAGTTCTTTTTTCCCTCTCCTCCTTCTGCTTCCATAGCCCCACTAACAGCCTATCCTGAACCTTTAGCAGAGCCATCAACCTTCATGCAGGATAGGATTTATGAGGCCATTCATGGCTTACATCTGTTCAAAGTGCCAGGCCCAGATGGGATCCCCAATGTGGTTTTCAAGCAATGCGCCAACAATCTAATTGATCACTTATATTATATTTTCAAGGCAGTTTTTGACCTCAACATTTACTATGCCAGCTGGCTAGAATCCACCATGCTAGTACTCAGGAAGCCAGGCAAACCCTCCTACAAAATTGCAAGCACTTACTGCCCAATTGGCTTTCTGAACACCCTAGGAAAGCTTTTCTCTACATTGGTTGCAGCTGATCTTTCCTTCATTGCAGAAAAACATGGCTTCCTTCCCCAAGGCTAATTTGGAGGATGCCCAGGATGAAACACCTCAGATACTATGCACCTTATTGTTCACAAGATTAAGAATGCATGGCATTCCAGGAAGGTTGCAGTGGCTCTTTTCCTTGATGTCCAAGGAGCATTCCCAAATATCATCCCCAGCAGACTCATTCACAATATGAAGGAGTTGGGGATACCCACCCACTACACCCATGTAAGGGCAACCTCTGGAGGCTATGGCTCAGTCACATAGCTGGCAGAGGGAGATCCAAAGTGTATTAGAGTATGTATTGATAATATTGTAATAACTACTCACCTGGCAGAGGGAGATCCAAAGAGAACAAGTCTAGGGATTCCCTATGCCAGGTTGGATGCTTCTGGGGCTTCTGAAGCATGGGAAACAACTGTACAGTACAACAAAACCTTAAAGAAGTGTGGGAAACAACTGTACAGTACAACAAAACCTTAAAAACTCGAAAATTGACTAACCAAACAACAGTGCAAATAAGGCAGGAAAACTCCAGACTTTAGAAGTCAGAAAGGCAAACTCCAGCTTATGTAAGCAGCCTGGAAGTGGTGCTGGAGGGTCCACACTTGTCTGAATGATAGCTAAAGAACTAGAGCACCTCAAAGATTGAAAATAGTGTTAATAGATAGTGTTGAGAGAATAGAAACAACATCATGAGAGAAGATAGAAGAAGTAAAGAAATGAATGAAAGGAAAGTGAAGGAATAAGAAGTGAAAGAAGAAAGGAAGGAAGGAAATGAGGAAATGAGGAGTCCCCTGACATCACCCCTCCTCTAGAGTGCAGCATCTCAACGTGCTGGGTAGAAGTAGTTCTGGATGGCCTGGTCTACCTTGGAAAGAGAATAAAGACCTCTAATTACTCAAGGAGCATTGGGATGCTGCTGATAGAATTCCCAGACCAAGATAGGAGCATGGACATTCTCTTGTGGCTCCTAGGAGATGTCCTCAATTCTATAGCCCTTCCACTTGACCTTGAACTGAAGCTTATTTCTAAAGAGTCAGCTGTCAAGAATCTGTTCCACTTCATACTCTTCTTGATTGTCAACTAAAACTGGAGGTGGAGGTAGCTGTGGGCGTTGACCTGGAATTGGATCTTCAGGTGCTGGGGAGAGTTTCATCACATTGAAGACTAGATGGAGTCAACTCCTTCCACTAGGCAGCTTGAGTCAATAGGCTAGTGGGCCCACCTGCCTTAATATGGGGAAGGGTCTTAGATGGCGATGAGAGAGCTTTTGAGAAGGGCGGGTAGTAGCAATGTCAGAGGCATCTAAATAGACTTGATTTCCTAGCTTGTACTTGGGGGCTGGAGCTCGTCCACAATCATAATAGTGAGCCATGTCATTCTTTGCCTTAGCTAAAGCAGCCTTGGCTTCCTCCTGAGCTGCCTTCATCTGGTCTAAGAACTCATTGACAGCTTCATTCTCTAAAGGTTGCCCATGAGGCTCAAATCCCATCTGAGGGTGTTGACCAGTGTCTAGAAGGAAAGGAGACATCTGGATAGCAGCATGCACATAGTTGTTGTATTGAAACTCTGCCTCTGGTAATAGGTCATCCCAGTCATCCTGTCACTCATTGTAGAAGAGCCAAAGATACTGTTCTAGCTCCTAATTGACATGCTTAGTCTGGCCATCAGACTGGGGGTGGTAAGCAGTGGAAGTGTGGAGTTTGACATGGAGGAGGCGATATAGTTCTCTAGTCAACTCTGCCACAAACTGCAGTCCATGGTCAGAGACATAAGCATTTGATAGCCCATGGAGTTTCCAGACATGCTTCCAGTACAGATTAGCAGCACCCATGGCTGAGCAAGTAGTGTGCATTGGAATAAAATAAGCATGCTTGCTACAAAGATCCACTACTACCATGATTGCATCATATCCATGAGAGTCTGGCAACTCAACAATGAAGTCTACAGAGGCTACACTCCAACACTCAGCTAAAATGGGCAAGGGAGTAAGTTATCTCATAGGAGGCTGACAACAAGGCTTTGTCCAAAGGCAAAGGTCATAGGTGGAGGTATAGATGCCAATATACTGTGACATTTGAGGCCACCAGTAATTCTGCGAGACCAGCTCCAGTGTCTTCCATCTGCCAGAATGTCCTGCAACTCGGGAGTCATGATGCTGCTCTACAATCCACCTCCAGAGGTTAGATAGGTTAGGAACATAAATGTGCCCCTGAAAGATAAGGAGACCATTCTCCAGAGACCATTCATCAGTGCAAACAGACTTCACTCCAGTTTTTTCTTGAGCATGCAAAGCTATAGTAGCCTTGGCTACCAGATCTTCCTGGGCACCCTCCTGGTTACCTCAGCAGATGTCTTGGAGGATGCTCACCTCTTTTCCCTGGCCAACCACACCTTCCAGAGCATGGATAGCAAATAGTTCTGGCTTCAGGAGTACAATATTGTCATTATCACTAGCTCTTGAGCTATGGTCTGCTCGCCTAAAAAGTGCATCTGGCTTGTCCATGCTTTGTCTGGGTTTGTGGTGCAGAGAGAAGTCAAAGTTGGCTAAATACAAGGACCATTGAGCCTGTTGGCAGTTGAGTTTCTTAGCTGTCTGAAAGTACTCTAAGTTCTTGTGATCAGTCTACACTTCAAATTTATGCCTGGCACCCTTAAGGAAATGTCACCACTTTTCAAAGGACCAAATAATAGCTAACATCTCTTTATCATGGATCTCATAATTTTGCTCCACTGCATTGATACTCTTGGAGTAGAAGGCCACAGGATGCCACTTACCATCCTCTCTTAACTATTGAGAGAGAACAGCTTCAGTAGCAAAATCTGAGCTATCAGCTTCCATATGGAAGGGAGAGTCATCATCTGGGAACAGAAGAACAGGCTTTGAAGTAACTGCCTGTTTGAGAGCATCAAAGGCTGTCTGCTGTATGGCATCCCAGTGCCAAGGAGTATCCTTAGTGGTGAGATCAAAGAGGGGCTGGGCATGGTGTGAGAAATCCTGAATATACCTCTAGTAGAAGTTGGTGAAACCCAGAAAGGCCTGGACCTCCTTGTTCTTAAGCTCTGGCCACTCTACCACACCAGCCACCTTGACGGGGTTCATCTCAGCCATTCCATGAGAGATGATCAGTCCAAGATATTCAACCTTAATCTGCTTAAACTCACACTTCTCTGGCTTAAGATAGAGCTGATGTTGGCAAAGATGTTCCAGTATGATGTGTGTAATCTGACGATGCTTCTCTAAAGTCTTGGTATAGATGAGGATATCATCAAGATATACACATACAATACCTTCTGCTATAAGGTCTTGGAAAATGTCATTCATCATAGTCTGGAAGGTGGCTGGGCTATTAGTAAGGCCAAAGAACATTACCAGAAGTTCAAAGAGTCCACGATTTGTTTGGAATGCTGCCTTCCACTCATTGCCTTCTTTGATGTGCACATTGTTGTAGCCCCAGTGAACATCCAACTTGGTGAAATAGTGCACATCTCAGAAGTTGTTAACAAGCTCTGAAATGAGTTATAAGGGGTAGCAATTCTTCACAGTTATTGCATTCAAGACTCAGTAGTCCTGAACCAGATGTAGAGATCCATCCTTCTTCTTAATAAAAAAGACTGGAGAGGCCATGGGAGACTTTGAAGGATGGATGCAACTAGAGTCTAGATTCTCTTGCAAAAAAGCATTAAGCTTATCCTGTTCTCTAGGAGAGAGAGGATAGACCTTGCAGCTAGAGGGCTCAGCATTGAGTATAAGCTCAATTACATGGTCCCACTGTTTATGCTCCAGCAGGGAGTTGAATGATGCCTTAGAGAAAACATTTTCAAAGTCTTGCAGGTGATGAGGAATTGTATCTTGGAATGACTTAAGAGCAGAGTTAGCAGCAAATGCCTGGGCTAATTGCTGGGAAGTGGTTTGGCTTGCTCTAATCTCTGCTACCATTGGCAGAGGTTGTAAAGTAGTTACATAGATCCTATCACCTGTCTCAATAGCCTCATCTGGAGACTCAGAGTCAGGAGTGCACCTAAATTTACCTTCACATCCCTCTTTCATCTGGGCTTCACTCACTACACCTTGAACATCCCGGACTTGATCTACAAATACCCAGGTATCTGGAACTCCGGGGTTAAGGCTTTGGGGTTCAAGACGTGGACAAGGGGGGTGGTTCCGGGGGAATGGAATTTGATCTGGGGTTTCGGGTGTTTTGTGGGGGCTGGGAGTTGGTGGGGGTCAAGTTGGAACCGGAGGTTCTAAGATGAGACCTGATTAGCAAATTAAGAGTTGTGAAGTGCATACCAAACTTAGAGCACGCAATTATTCAAGCATGCCAGTCAAAGCATGCCAGTCAGTGCATACCAGTCAAGTAAAAGGGCATGCAACAATTTAGGTAATATCAAGACTAACTAATACAGCAGTGAACTATGCTATAAGTACTATGGGGTCGGGTCTTGGGGTTCTGGGGTGTCTGGGATGGCTTTTGGAGGGCATTGAGTAATGGGCCAGGACTGTAGACTTGGATTATGCGTGTGGGGTGTGCAATCAATTGGCGCAGGGGGATTGTAATGCGTGATGGCCAGAAGCGGGTAGTGTAATCTGGTGGTTGATGGCAGTCAATCCCGGGGTCCGTGATGCAGGGTTCCTGGGGGGTTGGCTGATGGCAGTTGTGATGCAAGTTAATGGCGGCATTAGTAGTTGCGGGGGTGGGGCGTGTTGTGGGGTTAACAAAGAGGGTCCCAGGTGGGGTTTTGGGGTTGTTCTGGGGGACTCTGGAAGGGGTTGTGACATCACCCCCCCCTCAGTGCCAAGACCCTCCAAGGCACACATAACCAGTGGTTTGGTCCAGGGTCCAATCATGGAATCTAGCACCTGACCTGCTACATATCAAAAAAAAATTTTACTATTAGCTCAGTCATGTTGTGCACACTGACGCATTCCCCGACACCCCTGGCTATTAACAAAGTGGCCTCCCTGGTCACATGGGAGGCCCAGGATGCGTGATACTGCGTGCATGTGGCCGTGCTCATTCAACGTAAGTGTCACTGCATTGTCCATTTACCATGACTGATCTTCCTTTTCCAGAACTATGCAATACTTTTGCCCCGGAGGTGGGTCCCAGCCAGCCCCCAGAGCCTGCTTTTGATGCGGGCCCCAGTGTCCTTCCGGAGCCCCAACTGAGTCATCCTGCACCCACCTTTGCACGGAAGACTATTCCTTGTCTGCAACCCCCTCCCTGTCCTAGGCTGTCCGCTCCTTGTTTCCATCATTCTGGGATGGTGATAGGGGCTGTTTCTGAGGTCCCAGAAAGCCATCGCATTCTGTGGGCAGCCATAACCCAAGAGCAATTTAGGGAGGCCCTGGAAAGGCTCCGGGGTCTGCCTGCTCACACGTAGTGTGTGAGCAATGGACTGGTGAGTGGTCTCATGCTCCGGGTCTCTTTGCTGATTTTGGCACAGTGCTTGCACTGCACCCAGCAACAGGTCTCCTGTCTGTTCAAAGTCCCAGGCCCCTCGTTTCACCGGGACATGGCCGTGTATGAGGCATGCCACCTCAACCACAAGTGATGTTCCGTGTTGGTGCTGTGGAGGGTGCGCTGTGTTTCTCAGGAGCAGGAGTGGCCACTGGGGGGGATTACTCGGAGGATGGGAGTCAAGGAGCAGGATTGGGTGGTGGAGCCGGTGGGGAAGGTGTCTGTGGAGGCATCTGGTGGGGGTTTGGAGGGCCAAGGGGTTGACTAGGTGGGGGGCCAGGGTTGCCTCATGGTCCTAATCACCCGTTGGGTGACTCAGGCTGGGGCTGGCAGTCACAAGGGCTGTGGGGGGTGCCCGGATAAAGGAAAGAGGCGGGCGTCACCCAGTCCTTCCCCAGGGCCTTCTAAGAGGGCACATCTGCCTCCGTCTCCATCTCCGTCAGTGCGCCTTTTTCTGGTGACTTTTTCCCCCTTATTTAGGCAGCCACTGAGCGTCAAGGTGAGGATCCAGCAGGAGCGTTCAGGACAGGGCAACCCAGAGAGGGAGGAGCATGAGGAGGGGGAATACAAGGCAGTCATCCCAGAGCTGGAGGAGGTGAGGGTGGCCCAGGGGGAAGTTGACATTTAGGTGGGGCTTCCAGAGCCGGGTTCATTGAGTACGGGGCTGGTTGAGGCCCTACATGAGGATGTGGTGGTTGGGCATATGGCCTCCCTCAGTGAGTGTTTCCTTCTTGCAGTTGGGTTGGTACTGATGTCCCCAGGTTGGGCCCGGAAGCATTGCCTACTCCTGGATAGAGCTGCTATGGCACTCTCGTCCCTGCAGGAAGGGTTGCAGATGGGGGTGGGGAGTCCCAGGGTGGAGCAAAGTCTGGACTTGCTGGGGAGGCTGGTGATGGCTCACTGCCAAAGGAATATCCTAGCCCCAGGATCATGGTTCGAGCAGATCCTGGATGAGGGTGAGCAGCTCCTGTCTTGGGATCAATTGGCTGAGGAGGTGTAGCAGGAGCACAGTCTGGGAGGGGTGGAGGAGGGTTTCCAGGGTTAGCCAAAGGGGGGGAAGAGTGAGGGTAGTTCGGGGCCTCAGACCTAGGGGCCCTGTTTTCTTGCCACTGTCCATAGGTTATTGTATGTGTATAGTTACTGTCTTGTAGAATATTGTAAGTATAGAAATGTATATAATTATTCTCCCGGAGTCGAAAAACAGTGTTAGTAAGGTGATAGCAAAACTAGAAAGGCACCTTGCCCAGGCTCCGGGGCGCTACTACAGAAAAGAACTAAAAGGGAGGTAAGGTTTTAATAGAGGAGAAACAGAAGGTATACATGGGAGTTGAATCCCTACTAAACCCAGAGGTGGGAGTTATACCCGCTACTGCTGTCTGTGAGTCCTGTGCCCTGGAGGGTCATTTCCCGGGTGACGTCACTAGAAGTCCCAGAGTTTGTCAAGGGCACCATCGAGGTTCTAGCGCAGTTCCCAATTATTGTCCTCCGGGCCATACCCACGCCATCATACAAGGATGTTCTGGAAGTAAAGGATGTCTTCAACCTCATAGTGGTACTTGTCCTTGACCTTGACCTGGGGAGGGGGCTTGGGGCATCGCTTGGAAAAGGGGTCTGGGGGGTGTCTTTCTAGGAGGCAGATGTGAAACATAGGGTGCAGACCTTTAAGTCCTGGAAAGAGCTCAATCTTGTAGGTGTGGAATGAGACTTTCTTCAAGACCTTGAATGAGCTGAGGCACTTGTGATCAAGCTTTGAGGAGGGCTAGCAGGTGTGGAGGTGGCATCAATCTAACCATACCTTTGTCCCGGGGGCCCAGTCAGGGGTGTCTTCCCATTTCCAGTTGGCATGTTTCGCATAGGCCCGGTTTGCAGTGTTAATTTCCTCCCGGAGAAACACGTAAAGGGACTGAAGATCCTGGGTGACCTCGTGAGCAGCGTATGACGGAATGTCCTGGAGCAAGAACATCAGTTGGGGGTGATATCCTTTGTTGGCAAAGAAGGGAGTCACTCCAGTGGCAGAATGTAGCATGTTGTTGTAGATGAATTCGGCCAGGGGGAGCTCGTGCGCCAGTCATCCTATAGGTAGTTGACATATAGCTGGAGGTACTGCTCAACAGATTCATTGACTCTTTCAGTTTGGCCATCAGTTTTGGGGTGGTAGGTGGTAGAGAGACTGGCTTTTACTTCAAGGGCCTTACATAGGGAAGTCCAGAATTTAGACATGAAGAGTGGGCCCCGATTGGAGACAATATTGTTTGTGAGTCCATGTTTGGCAAAGACATGCTCGAGGGATAGCCAGGCGAAGTCCGGGGCAGTATCTGTGGTGTGGCAGGGTATGAAGATGCCCTGCTTGGTTAGCCTACACACAATGACAAGAATGGCATTGAACCTTTCTGACTCCAGAAGTTCAACAATATGATCCAGGGATATGGAGGACCAGGGGTGTCGTCCGACAGGCAGGGGTTTCAGGAGCCTGTAGGGTTGGTGTCAGGGAACTTTAGCCCAGAGGCAGGGTTCACATGATCAAATGTAGTGGGTCACATCTTTCCTTAGTCCTGGCCAAAAGTAAGCCCGGGAGATAAGCTAGAGGGTCTTATATATTCCAGGGTGTCCCCAGAGCTTGTGGTCATGGTGTTGGCAGAGAACATTATAGCAGAGCTGGGCATGGTCTGGGACATAGATGCAGCCATCCTGGAGGAGGAGTTTTTTATCAGGAGATAAGGAGAAGGCAGAATCCTGGTCAGTTCCGTCAGGGGGGTTACGGGGGTCATGGTTAATGAAATACTTATCCTGAGGGGCATAGCATATCTGGCTCAGGATTCCTTCATCATTTAAAATCAGTATGGCATTCAAATGTTTGAGGGGGATCACCACGTGATGATTGAATGCATTGTGTTCTACCTCGAACAATTTCTTGGGGTAGATGTCCGGTCATTGGGTGAGGACATTGAGTTTAGCTCCGAGTTATCTTGGGCAGTACTGGATTGTGAAGTCATACTCCAAGAGGATTTTGGACTACTGGGCCTGCTGTTGGCTGAGCTGCTTAGTCATGGTGAAGTATTGCAGGTTATTGTGATCCGAGTAGACCTGAATCTGGTGTTGGGCTTCCTTGAGGTAGGCTCACCATTGTTTGAAGGCCTCCACAATGGCAAGGAGCTCCTTATTGTAGATATCATAATTGAGCTTGGCGT
The DNA here is from genome assembly GCA_003313675.1 of Termitomyces heimii. Taxonomy (NCBI): domain Eukaryota; kingdom Fungi; phylum Basidiomycota; class Agaricomycetes; order Agaricales; family Lyophyllaceae; genus Termitomyces; species Termitomyces heimii. Next base: position 22,479 of record QLON01006047.1, read on the forward strand.
TAATCATGGACTGGGTGTAGAAGGCGATTGGCCAGGGTTCCCCACCATCGGCTTCCATCTGTGAGAGAATTCCGGTGATGGCATAATCAGAGGCATTGCATTCTAGGATGATTGGGAGGGCGGAGTCATAGTGCTGGAGTACGGGGTGGTGGTGAAGGCCTCCTTGAGTAGGTTAAAGACACTCTGGCACCTACTGTCCCAGTTCCATGCCATGTCCTTGCACATGAGCCGGTTGAGGGGTTTTATGATACTGAAGTAATTATCTATAAACCTCCGGTAGAAATTAGCGAAATCCAAGAAAGACTGTACTTCCTTGACATTCTGGAGCTGCGGCCAGTTGACGATGGCCTTGACCTTGTGGGGGTCCATGCGAATGCCCTCTGGAGATACAATGACGCCAAGATACTCAACTTCTTCCATGTGGAATGAGCACTTCTTGGGCTTGGCGTGGAGGTTGTGCTCCTGGAGGCGTTTCAGGACCTGCTGGACATGCTTCCGGTGATTTTCCTTTGAGTCGGAGTAGATGAGGATGTTGTCCAGGTAGACAATCACAAAGACATCACTCATGTCATGGAAGATGTCATTTATGAAGTATTGGAATGTGGCAGGGGAGTTAGTCATTCCAAAAGGCATTACAAGGTATTCAAACAGACCATACCACATGCGGAATGCAGTTTTCCACTCATGTCCCAGAGTGATACAGACATTGTTGTAGCTGGAGCAGAGGTTAATTTTTGTGTAAACCTTGGTGCTGCAGAGTCAGTCAACCAGATTGCTGATGAGTGGGAGCAGGTAGCAGTTCTTCTTGGTGATCTTATTGAGTCCCTGGTAGTTGATGCAAAGTTGGAGTGAACCATCCTTCTTCTTGGTGAATAGAACTAGGGCTCTGGTGGCAGAGGCGGAAGGTCAGATGAATCCCTTTCTGAGCATTTCATTGAGGTAGTCCTTGAGGGCCCAGAGCTTGACTTCCGACATATTGTAGACCTTTCCAAAAGGGGGGCTAGCTCCTTCCTCAAGGTCGATCATATGATTGTAGGGGCAGTGGGAAGGGATTTCCTTAGCGTCGCCTTTGGAGAATACGTCAGCAAATTCATGATACTCTGGGGGAACTACTTCTCAGAGAATCTGTTCTTTAGTTTTCTTTTCTGGGGGGATAGTGTCCCCTTGTAGGTGTTCTTCTGGAGGAGAAGGCAAGGTGTGCAGCTGAAACGTGGGGGCCCCATCCCTCATGAGATGGGCAAAGGAGGTGGCTCCAATGATCCTAATGTCAAATGTATTCAGGTTAATTGGAGTCGCGGATGCGTCGGCTGAAGTGGGTATGGCATGTGTCTAGGACTGGTTCGGGTAGTTTGGCCCTTTGTGTCTGTTCTGAGGAATGTTTGAGGGTCAAGTGGGGGCCTTGCGGGTTTGAATGGGTGGTGGCGGAGCATGGTTGGGGGGCACGGTGGTCGCTTCGGGGGTGTGGGGTGCCAGGTTGCTCCTCAGAGCCCAGAGGTGCATGGCAGTTGGGGAGTGGTCTTTGGGTCCCAGGAAGGTCATTGTGAGTGTTCTCCAATTGATGTTGGGGTTTGTGTTATGTAGCCAGGGTAGCCCCAGCACCATCAAGGTTGATGTGTGGAGTCACATAACCAGGAAGTTGGAGGTGAACTCATAGCTATTGTCCAGGGTCACACATCCCAAGTGAGACCTTAAGATGGGGCCAGAGGAGGAGGGAGCACCATCGAGGCATTGCAAGTTGAGGGGTTGATTGAGGGGGTCATGGGGAAGGTCAAGGGCATCACTAATGAAAACTCCGGTAGCTCCACTGTCAATGAGGGCTGATATTGGTTCCAGGGTGCCATCCAGCCTAGCATTGATGATGAAGGATCGAGATGAGTGAGACTGGAGCCCAGGGGTTGGTGGGGGTTTGTCCCAGAGGTTCCTTGGGGTTGGTCCGGGAGAGTGCGGGATATCAAAGGGGAGTTGCTGGTCATTGGGCATTGGCTCCCGGGTTAGGCGGAGGGTGAGTTGTCGCCAGTTGATGTGGGGGTTGGTGTCCCAGAGCCATGGAAGCCCCAAGATCAGGGGTGCAGAGGAGTGTACTTTGGTAATTAACATCCAGAGGGTGTGAGTCTGTCTGTTGGCAAAAGTAACAGGCATATGCATGAAATGAGTGATGTCCCCCACTGTAGAGGCATCCCCATCAAAGAGGCAGAGCTGCACCAGGACCAGGAGTCATTGAGCAGGTTCCAGGGCAAGGATAGACCATGTTTTGTCAATGAAATTGTCTGTGGTGCCACTGTCAATGAGGGTGTTAAGGGGAGTTCTGGAGGGGGTGAGGTGAGTTTTGAGGAGGAGAGAGTGCAAAGAATGAGAGGGTAGATAAGCCGTGAGGGTGTTCTGTGCAAGTGTCATGGAACAGAGATGCGAGATCAGGGCAGAGAAGATATTGGGGTCAATTCCACAATTTAGGGCATCTTCTGGGTCTAAATCGCTGGGTCATTTTCCAAATATTTGTAGGTGGCATCCTCTCCTTCAAAGGTCCAGGTAGCACATCCCATAACCTGTCATTGGGGACACTCAGAGATGAAGTGGTCTTTCTCACCACAGAGTATGCAAACCCCCTCCCTCCTCCATCATTCCTGCACATTCTTCAAAACCTCAATCCAGGGTCATCCCTTTCTCAGGAGCCAGTTAGCCCAGAGAGGTTCTTTGTCCCATTTGTTGGGGAAGTTGGGACCCTTGAAGTCTTCCGGGAGTTCCTCAGGGCTTGACGGGTTGTCCAGGTTGTTGGCAGCTATAGTGGCATTGAGTCGGGCCTGGGGGCAGGTGCCACTACCAGGGTTAGCATTGGGTGGACCGCAACTCACTGGGGGTCTGCCACCAGGGAACGCGGGGGAGTTGTTGCTTTAGGTTTGGGAGTTGGGGTTTTTGCCAAAGGACCACAGAGTTCCTCCCCTGGGGTTCCAGGGGGCTCAGGAGTTTGAGTACTCACTGCGATCTTCCCAATATCATTGGTCGATTTGCATGACGAGGGCCTTGTATCTGTTGTAGGATGGTTGTTTCGGGGTGAGTCAGAGGACATCCTTGATGCATTGTGGCAGTGCATGGTGGAGGGCATACCGGAGGGCACTATAATTCCAACCTGTCTCATAAGCTTCCTTTTCAAAACGCACGATGAAGGTGGTGAAGCATTCTTCAGAGTGCATCTGAAGGTTGAAGAGGTTGTCCTCGGCCTTAGCCATGGTGTCGTAGATCCCAAACTTCCTGGAGAATTTGTCAACAAAGGCTTGCCAGTGAGAGAGTGCCAGGTTGTTGGAGTCAAATTGGATGAAGGTGGTGTAGTGGTCGAAGGTGATCCTCTGGAGGTATGAGGTGGCAAAGGCCACCTGGGAGCTGTCAACCTGGAAAGTGAGTGGCTTCACCTGAAATGTATTAAGACATTGGGTGAGGAATGTATGCCATTTCCAGGGGTCTTGGCCTGTGAATGCATTGGGTTTTTGAATGTCCAAATGCCCTTTGCAGGCAAGGGCATCACGAATGTTGTCAGGGCCAGTGCCATTGCGGGGAGGAGGGCCGGCATTATAGTAGTAGTAGTAGTGGTTACCCCCTCCTCCGTGTGGAGGAAAGGTGCCAAGGGCAGGGCCCCACTCGCCGAGAGGGCCTCCTCCGGGTGGCTTGCCTGGGGGTCTGTGCCCAAGAGATCCATTGTCCCAAGGGGGTTCATTTTGACTAGGGGGAGGCCCAGGTCTCTATACAGGTGGTGGCGGAGGGGGCCAGTGTGAGTTTGGTGGTGTTGGGTTGGGTTGAGGAGGGCCGGGTGCTGGGTTGGGTGCCAGGTTGTGTAGAGGACATTTGGTCCAAAAGAGTCGCACTTGCACCAGAGGTCAAAGGGGGTTCCGCAGGTTGAAGTGAGGCGGCGGGTCATGGCAGAAGCTGGTTTCTGGAGGGGCCGGAGCAGACACAGGGGGCTGTGCCAGGACAGTTGTGGGTGCAGGCATGGAGGGCTCTTCATTGTTGCCATGTGCAGGCTTGTCAATGTAGCACAATGTGTTGTCCATGCTAGTAGTGTCTGCCCAGGGTCTACCGGGGCTTGCCAGGGGTGGGGGTCGGGTGTTGTCTGTTTGTGGGAGTGGCTCCAGGGGTCTCTGGAGCTGTTCCCAGGTCTCAAAAGTGCTAGGAATGGAGTTAGCCCTACAGTGAGTTAACAAACCTACCGTGCGGGCAGTGGGCTAATTGAATAGTCCTCCTGCTGGGTTGAGGGACTGCAGTATGGCCGAGGCATTTTGTCATTCTTCTCATTGTCATTGCCCCGGAGTGGGAGTAGTGGGGGCTGCCAGGGCTGGTTCCAGGGATTCCTGTTGGATGTGAATTGAGCAACCTGGATCTGCGGAGTCATTGAGGGATTGGGGAGAGGGAGATGCATGGACTTCATCAAGTAGTTGATGCAACTCTTCATGGAGGATTGTATTGCACCGATACATTACCATAGTCTGCTCCAGGAGTTCTCCTTGTATGAGGTGATCCCTGAATTTGACTAAGCAATGGGCCCATTCCTCTGGAGTTCCTACAAAGTTGTCGTGTCCAAAATCTGTGAGTAGCGCCCTCGCTTGCCTTGCAAAATCCTCTGGCAAGATCTGGAGCAAGCGTAGTACTTTGTCCCATTGTTGTTCATACTCCTCAAGGCGTCGTCATCCTATGGGCAAGGAAGAGGTCCTAGTGGGTGGGGCGGTGGTTGGGTAATGTTGAGGGGGGTAGTTGTGGTTGGGAGGTACCCAAGGTTGGGGAGTGGGGTGCTAGTAGCTGTAATAGGG
>QLON01006050.1:2149-15305 GCA_003313675.1 Termitomyces heimii
AAAAAAAAAAAAAAACAGGAATACTGAAAGGGAGGAATAGTTCACCTACTAGTATGTGTCAAGGCTGGGCAGAATGAATCAAAGGAACCAAGAAAAAATGGAATGTCCTCTAACTCGGCCAACTTTTTTTCAGACTTACCCTCTCCCATCCCCACAACTCCCTCCTACAACCCTCCTCTTACTCTCCGGCTCCTCCCGCATCGCATTGGACAACTCTCTCTTCATCCTTGGCCGCGCCGCTTCCTGCATCCGCTCGCGTGCCCCGTCACGCGTCGCCCCCACCAAGGAACTCCCCGATGTCGACGACCCCGAACTGTCGGCAGAACCAGACCTCGATACGCGCCGGCGCACAGAAGGTGAAATAGCAAGGAACTGTCCTTGACCTGGGTCAGGGCCATGACCAGTGTCCACCGTGCTCTGACGTGGTTTGGAAGGGGGTGGTCGAAGAACTGTCTCGGTTTCCCGTGCACGCGTGAGAACAGCTTGACGGTACCTTGAGAGATCGTCAGACTGTTGTGTTTGTAACGCGTAACGAGGCTCATGAAATGGAAGCTGCGAGGAGCTTGAGCGCTTGTCTTGCACAACAGATGAATGGTAAGCGCTCCCGGTATAACCAAAGTTGAAGGCAGGTAGCGACGCTCGACGACTCGGCAGCTGGTGATGAGGCTGCTCGTTCACGGGCGTGCTGCGCATGAAGGTACGCCAAAGATCGTCGCCTTCGGTGCTGCTGGCGGGCCGCGGAGGCATTGGCGTGTCATTAGGATCAAAAATAGCCGCATTATGTGCGCTGCTGCCGATGGAAGCAACGTCGGAAAAGAAGGATGGAGCATTGGTGGAAAGAAGGGTGGAATCGTCAATGGATAAGGCACCGAATGCTGATTCGTCAATTAAATCCTTGCGGGTTCGAGAGGCAGAAGAGGTAGAGCTGAGCATGTTGGTTGCACTGGGTATGGAAGAAGATGATTGAAAAGGGGTTTGAGGTGGAAATTGTGGAGGAACGGGGTGGACAAGGGTAGAGTGCGAAAGCGTAGTGTCCTGGGGAAATGGTCAGTCGAACTTGGGGAAAAAACGGAGAATAAGACCTTACGGAGCTAGTGAAAGCTCCCACCTGCGCTGATGCCGGTGACAAAGGCAGGTGAATTTCGGAGCCGGTAGACGAAGGGATCGAGCTGGCACTGCCGTCGCTCAAGTCCAAGTCTACTTCGAAGTCGTATTTCGGCCGTTTGATCGAGTGGCGGTAGGGCATGGAGATATTGTTCGGTAAATACGGGCGTGGTTGTTGGTGGCGATTTATCTTTTCTGACACAACATGATGGATACACAGAGTAGAAAGAATAAGAAATGAGCAGACCTTGGCTTGAATGAGCGTGATCCCAAGGGACACCTCCCCAAGAATGTGTGGATGGTGAGCTTGTTCCGACTTGTTGATTGGATCTTCTCAAGAAATCAGCCCGTGCTCGATAGCGAGAGGTAAAATCGCTCGGTTCGCCCGAGGAGAGGGGCGTGACCAGAGTATTGTCAGAATAAAGTGGGGGAAAGATAAAAGAATCGGAAAAAAGATTGTCTGCCATGGAGGGAACAGTGAGGGGAGGAAGAGGGACAGAGGCAGAAGGGGTCAAGGGAGGAAGAAGATCAGGTTGAGGATGATCATGGCCGGGGCCAACGGGGGCAGTCTGGCGATGAAATTTGACAAAGGTGCAGTGTGTTTTGCGCTGATTGCATTTTCCTGGGAACTTATGAGAGGAGATAGAAAAAAAAAGACAGACAAAAGACGAACCGCAGGGATTGGCGCCGTCGCATGGAAGGCAGTGCTGGACGCACTGGTCACATGCTTGCTTGGAGGTTGTGGCGCGCGAAGTGGAGACGGAGCCTTTCCTTCGGGGACCGGGCGGAAGAAGCGGTTTCTCGTTCGCGTGGCACTTGTTGACGTGTCGTGCGAGGAGATCGCTGGAGGACAGGCTTAGAGCGGGCGATCGGCAAGTAAATCGTGACAAACCTGCGGGCGAACTGATCGCCACAGAACTGGCACTTGTATGGACGGTCGCCAGTGTCTGTCAGATCGTCAGCACCAAATTGGGAGAGACGCGGTGGAGCTCGACCACCCCACCGCGACAACTGAGACATGCTTACGCGATCGCATGTGGCGGGCGACGTGTTGCGGCCGGGTGAACGTCGATTGGCAGACTGGGCACTTGTGTTCGCCCCCCATCCTTGGGTCAACGCAGTTCAACAACAGCCATGCCCATCCCCCTCTAATATCTCGTCAACTACGTCATTTCTCACGCTTCTGTACGCATGACAACCTCCATCACACATCAAATCTCGAGATTCCATCGTCTTTCCTCTCCCCTCTCTTTTGCTCCGTCTGCCTCTGCCATTCCTGGTGTTTGTCTCACTGACTCGATACGCCCGGCGTCCTCATTCGAGGTCCCAGCCCAGGACAAGCCACCAAATCTGGGCAACATTGCAAGCGAATAACGTGACGTCACCAAAAAAAAACGAGGGTGCAAAGTATTATTGGTCATTCCCATTTTGTCCAACTGTATACACATCGACAGCGTTCCCAAATGCGAAAACATTTCTGCTTGCCTATGACCTCACTCATCCAATCAACTGGAGTAACTCGAATGACGAATGAAATTCACTGCAATCGATGAAGCGATCCCCATTCAGCTGGTTCCCCCGCAGGCAAGATTCGCACACGTCCAGAGAAGAATAAAACAAACAGCACCACCCTCGGTCTCTTTTATCACGCCTCCGACTCGGCTTCATTGCGTCATCCTCTCTAGACGTACGCTTTCAAACTTTAAACACTATTTGCTGGTCAATCACATCTTGCAAATTCACCATATGTTGCTCACCCTCACAGTAGACAAGCGCTTGGTTTGATTCAGGCAATCTGTCCGATGTTTGCGGCACGCTAGATTTACAATTGTATTCATAGCCCCAATATCAGTCGACCTTTCCTTTTGCTTAGACAGTGTTCCCGGGGACCCGAACCACGCCCGCACATTGCCCGACATGTCTCTCAACATATTGGGCATCAATTTCTCACAGTCTTCTCTTCTGACATCAACGAGTGTGAATGTAGACCGGCAGATCATCCGACGACCGTGTGCAGCTGGACACAAGTTTGCTAAACATTGCTCTGTTCCAACGCCCAGTGCCAAGGCGCGCTGTGCCAATGTTCAGGCAACCAACCTCACAGCGTTTACCCCTGTACACTGACGAAGACCAAAGCCCGCGGATGTTTTCATCTCGACGCATGTGGTATGTCCTATGGGTCTCGCGATCGTGTGCTACGCATGGACCGTATGCTCGTGCAATGGGACACAAGCAACGCTTAACTATAGAGTGAGTCCCCCCATCGCCTATCAAATTGTGTGAATGATATCTCATATCTCATGCTAACTATACTTTCATTTTTCTCACGAGTGATACAGCGTACTCGTTTACCCATGCTTCAAGACTCTTTATCGTCAGATTGTCACACTACTGTGCTATTTCTATCTATCGTTCATCGGTCTTTGAAGATTGTACAGCCAACGCACTCCTGTAGATATGAAAGTTCATTTCAACGGAATCACAGTCATCAAGGAGCGTTCTCAATTTATTCGCGCTATCGCTGCGGATTCGAGATTGGAAGAGGGAATCATTACAATGAGAAATAGAAGGCGTGCAATACACAAGTTCCCGCTCTGCTTAGAAAAAGCCTGAATCATGCAAAGTTGTAGAGACCGTTGAATACATGTCTTAAGAAAAAGAGAAAGAAAAAACACACATACACGTGTATTCATTTTATTGTGGCTTGTTTCCAGCCGTTAGAAACCTTTCGGACTGTTGAAGAAATCCGTGTCGGCACAAAGAGATAAAAGGTTCAATCCGAGCGCGTAGAGAGCACAGAAACATGACAGAGATACAGAGAGCCTGCCGGATCTATCAGCACCGGCGACCGCGAGAGTTGCGAGGTATGGAAGCAGGTCTCACGACACCCAACACAATAGACTATCAGCACAGTTCGGAGGAAAGGTGAATGAACTCGGTTCAATTTGAGCGTCATGTACAAAAGAGAGTATGGACGTCGATAACTGAACCTTATTTGTCCAGAGTTCCTCTGCTCGCTCCGCCTTCGGAGGTTGAAAGCCTCCGGAGCCTGTCCATCATGAGTTACTCTGTTTCAGCTTCCACATCGGCAGCGAAATTCTGAATGAATTACATCAATGTTTCATTTTTCAGAGTCGTAAGTGATTGGCGGGCGAGGCCTTGATGCGAAAAGCGCACAGGAAGATATCATAAACCAGAAATAAGATGTTTTCATGGGCAACCACAAACTACGATCTTTGGAAAGGAGAGCCTGACAACAATCAAGGAATCGCCGACCCCGGAGATGCGCAATGGCGTTTCAAGTCTCCAGGAACACAGGACAACGTGGAACGGTTTCTATACGGTTTATAACGGGAACTTGCAAGGATGCGAGATTAATGAAATTTGCGAGACTGATTTTTCAAATGTAGAAAACTTGTTTTTTCTTTGGCTTGAATTAATTACGTCATCCATTCACAACTTGTTCGCTCAATCACTAAGTCCTCATCACTTGGGAACCACTCGCTCAGGATACTTACTGATGTAAGCTCAAATTTCGGAGATCTAACTCATGTTGGGATAAAGTGTGTCGTGCCAAGTCATCGCATCTTTCCATGATTAATTCACTGCAGTCTCGCGGAATCTCTTGCTTATCGACTTCAATTGTACAATATCAACAAGGCGGTGCTGTTGCATCGCAGGCGTGGCTTCTAACTTGTATCGGCTTAACAACTACGAGCGGCTATGGGTGGATGTATATCCACCATTGACAGGGAAGAGAAGGCGAGGTCCGATGCCATCGACAGGCAGATCGAGGAGGATGCGAAGAAATACAAACAAGAGTGCAAGATCTTGTTGCTAGGTTTGTCTTCCGCCACGTCGCTTGCTTTCTCTCTATAACTCGAGCTTGTACAGGCTCCGGCGAGTCTGGGAAGAGCACAATTGTCAAGCAGATGAAGATCATTCATCAGAATGGGTTCTCACAAGCCGAGCTAGAGGCATACCGACCCGTCGTATATAAAAACGTCCTCGATTCAGTTCACGGTGTTCTCGTATACATGCGTAGCCTGCGTATGGACTGTGCATCCTTCCGGAACGCGATGCTCGCGGACAAGATCCTCGCATACCGTGTGCCCGGGATCAAGGCGAGCTCAACGAGTCATCTACCGTCAACGTTGGGTCAGGCAAGGAGGAGGAGAGTCAAGGGGAAAGAGACGAGTGACATGAATCCAGAGCAGGAAGTGTTTGATAACGAGGCCGATGAGAAAGTGAAAGGGGAAGAGGAGGAAGAGGAAGTTGCGTGGTTTTCGCCCGAAATTGCAGAGGCTATAAATCAGGTATGGAAGGATGAGACATTTCAGAAGATCATGGATGACCATACGAGCAATCTCTATCTCATGGATTCTGCCAGCTAGTGAGTTAATTCAATCAAAGTTCGAACCTCATTGACGACTTGATTTACTTCAGCTTCTTCTCAGAGATCCTGCGCATAGGCACGCCGGGATATGTTCCCAATGAGACAGATGTTCTTCGTGCACGGAGAAAGACTTTTGGGATATCCGAGGAGCGATTTTTAATGGATACCTTATCGTGAGCGAAAATTTTTTTGCTGCCATCCTCCCGTTTCCTTGTCTGCATTAGTTGTGATCCCATTCTATCATCGACCATGTGTATTTGCTTCACTAAGCGTCCTCATTCCTTGCCTCGCCTTCCATGAACAAACGAATCTTTTGTTGTCTTCAGCTCCCCGTTTAATTATTCCCTTGGCTCCATTCCCTCTTCATCATCACGCTTGCCTCTGCAAACCTCGTTCACGATCCCTTCTCTTCATCGCGTACCTTTTTCTCTCCCACCATTCATGCTCTGCTTGTCTCCTTATTCAAAGTCTTCATGCATGCTTCTTCTCGACAGATGCTAATTGCTCTTCTGCTTGCAGAATACACATGTTTGACGTTGGTGGTCAGCGGTCTGAGCGTAAGAAATGGATCCACTGTTTCGAGAGCGTGACAACTATCATCTTTTGCACGGCACTGAGCGAGTATGATCAAGTGCTGTTGGAGGAGAAGTCGCAGGTGGGTATTCGGTTCATCTCCTTGGGTCTGTTGTGGGGGTCCAGTTCCTGAGATATGCTGTTCCCGTCTTTTTCGCATTCTTTATTAAATTAACGTTCGTACTGTTATGACGCCGACGTGCGTACTCGTGTCGCTTTTGGTATCGGTTTGTGAAAGACCTTAATTGTTCCTCACAATCTTCTCCATCTGTCCCAATCTGCCTGCCTTTTTCTTCTGCTGGGTCTGGAATTGTCCATTTGTTCGCGTTTGTTCAGACTCGGTACTTTGTGTATGTTGGACTTGTTGCTACAACCTCTTTGAATCCCGTTTTAGTTATTCTTCGTTGCGCCTTCCATTTCATTCCCTCGTGCGATCCATTTTTATCTGATTTTACTCTTTGCGCCTTCATTTTTCCATTTACGCATCATCTTTTTTGTTCTCTATTTACATTTACATGATTCCTCATTTTGAACCCATCTCCTTTCTGCGTTCACCCCTGGTGACTTCTCTTTCTCTCCCACAGAACAGGATGAGGGAATCACTTTATCTTTTTGAGTCCGTCATCAACTCTCGGTGGTTCTTGCGTACGTCAATGATACTGTTCTTGAACAAGATCGACGTGTTCAAGGTGAAACTGCGAAAGGTGTGCTGTTCTTTTGTACATTGAAATTCCCAGGTTATATGACCATGTATCTGTCTCATATAGATGCCTTTGCAGAAATATTTTCCAGAGTATACCGGCGGCGCCGATATTAACAAGGCGGCCAAGTACATCCTTTGGAAGTTTATGCAGACAAACCGGATGAAATTGAACGTATACCCTCAGTATGTCGTCCTCGTTCTTTCTATCTTTTGTGAGGCTTTATGTTGGCAACCCCAATGACGGTGCCATTTTCATGTCATGGGCTTCGTCGTAGTGCTTTGACCTTTCTGCTATGTATCGAATGTATTTCTCACTATCTTTCGTAGTCTTACACAGGCCACGGACACGCAGAACATCAAGCTTGTATTCGCTGCCGTCAAAGAAACAATATTACAGAATACACTGAAGGATTCAGGAATTCTCTAGTCTTGTCCGCTTTTTTCTTTGCTGTCCTTTTCATCTATTGTGTGACGTCCTGGTATTTTTTTCTATGATCATGTTCTTATGGTTGTCATCATCATACTTATAATGTATCTCTTGCTGCAATCGCTCTCGTACTTTACATCTCATCCTGACATCCCATGCGTGACTTTATACACTAATTTTTTCTGTTCCCACATGTTGTCGAGAAGTTCCAACCTAGTACTAGACCCATGGCATTTCATTTAAAATGCCGCTCAATATAGTCTATTTTTCTCCCTAGCTTTTGGCTTCATTTCTAATCAGAATCCTTAGCTACCTCAGGAAAGTATGTTAGTAGGCCTAGTATGTTAGGGGGGCCGCTCAACACCGAAGGTGTTGAGGATGCAATTTGTCGAGGCTGTGGATATGTAGTCGCACACTGGCAACTGGTTGGGGGATACCAACCGCCCAGTTTCGACTTTTTATAAGTCTCATCAGGCCTATGTGTGCTTATTTGCCTTGCCAGTTGCCAGTGTGCGCTATGTTAGTGCGGTCCGGCAATCCTTACCAGCTGACTGAAAACCTCCGCAATGAAGCTATCTTGTGTCGCGGAGATGAACAATAACAACGTGTTGTTAGCCAATGGCAAAACAACGCGCGCTCGGGGTTTCACCGAGATTAAGTCCTTATTGTCTTCGTTATTGTTCTTCAACTCGTGGATGTGGGTCAGGGCTTAGGGTTCAACCCCTTAGGCATTCTTTCCTCATGGCACTGTTGCAGTATTACACCGCGCACGGGCCGGCGAGTACTCATGCCGCCCTCCACATCGGCTTGGCGTCTATTGTCGTGGCGCGAAGCCTCATTATATACATTGCTGGAATAGAGGGTCTGGTAGTGACTAGGCAGAGAGCACCTAAAATATCGGCTCGGTAAGGGTCAAAATGTGCTATTAGCAAAGTTGATGACGATTTCTAGTATACGAGGGACGTGATAACGGCCGTTATCCGGGTTTTTAGGGTTAGGGTTACATAAAATAGATATTCTTCATTGTCCCCTCTTTTCTGAGTCAGGATCTGCTCTGATCCCTTAGGTTATAAAGAGGAATATATACCTAAGCATAATTCCTAGGACCAGCAACTTACTGATTTGTTATCTGGTTCTTTGATCTTGTGCAATACAACAAATGATTTCAATGGTTATTTAATAGATTAAATTTGATATTACGCATTGTCCCCTTCATTCTGAGCTAGGCTCTGTTTAAATCTCTTTAGTCTAGGAGGAGAATATAATTTTAAACATATTCCCTAGGACCAGCAACTTTCCGTTCAGTGATACAAGCCTTAGAGCTCAGTTAGTTAGGGGGGCCGCTCACTGTCGAGCGAAGCGAGGCAGTGAGGATGCGATTCGTCGAGGCTGTGGATATGTAGTCGCACACTGGCAACTGGTTGGGGGATACCAACCGCCCAGTTTCGACTTTTTATAAGTCTCATCAGGCCTATGTGTGCTTATTTACCTTGCCAGTTACCAGTGTGCGCTACGTTAGCGCGGTCCGGTAATCCTTACCAGCTGACTGAGGATCTCCACAACGAGGCTATCGTGTGTCGCGGAGATGAACAATAACAACGTGTTGTAAGCCAATAGCAAAACAACGCGCGCTCGGGGTTTCACCGAGATTAAATCCTTATTGTCTTCATTATTGTTCTTCGACTCGTGGATGTGGGTCAGGGCTTAGGGTTCAACCCCTTAGGCATTCTTTCCTCATGGCACTGTCGCAGCATTACACCGCGCACGGGCCGGCGAGTACTCGTGCCACCCACCACATCGGCTTGGCGTCTATTGTCGTGGCGCGAAGCCTGCTGTTAGCCGAACCGAAAGGAGAACGAACCTACCAATGATCGGTTCTATTTCGGCTATCTAGATAAGAAAGAAGCTCATTCCGAAGAAAGCTCCGGTCAGTTCCGGACTTAGCGGTTCCGTCGCAACGGTACCGTACTTCTATTGCATCATCTATTCTACCCATCAATACTGGCCACGTGCTCCGGTCTGAACCGATGCCGTTGCTTCGACACTTAGTTGTCCAGCAGCAATAGCAGGGCGGTACCGTGTCCCCGCCTTCAAGGTCCCCGTCGTTGCCGATGGGTCTGCCTGCATTTGGACAATACATTTGGTTAGTATTGGTTAGGGTTAGCCTAGGGTTTTAGGTTAGGCTACAGCATTCGAATTAGTCAGCTTAAGAGCCTTTATTACTAAAGGTTTGACGCACGTTAGAGTTAGTGTTAGGGTGAGGTTACACTCCCAACTACGACGAGGTTAGCATAATCCTCGCCATATAACGCTCACGTCTACTTACCGTAAGGAGGCAAGAGAGAACTTGTTGCTTGCTCACCATTGAGCGGCACGCCAGGCCCCAGGTACCGGAGGAGATTTTGATCGACGGTGTAACATGATGTCATCCTCGGAATAATTCCGGGCATGTTTACGTTTCTCCTCCTTCTTTGTCTGTGGCTGTGAAGTCATGGCAGTGTTTAAGCGGTGCATCACAATCTTTTTCCATAATGAAGTTAGATCGCCAAGGTTTGTGGTACGCTTGCGCGATGTAATCCATTTATAGTCTAGTAAGTCTAATTTCCGAACATCCGGAATCGAATGAACAAAGTCATCAAGAGGAGGCCGACGAACGACCACATTTAAGGCCGCCGCCGGATCCACTTGGGGCAGAGCCCCCGAATCCAGAGTCCGGTGAAGATCCGTTTCCTTCCAACCGTGTTGGTTAGAAACGATTTCGGCTTTTGTTAACCAAAGTCGCCAGCTACTAGTAATTGTGGTGCCAAGTTCCTTGACATTAAAGAAATTCCAGGCCTGGTTAAACTCAGTTTTGAGAACAAACACTCCTTCGTCGTGCAACTCTTTGACACGGAGTCTATTTTTCCAACGTTCGTCGAACTGGGATTTGGCCCAGTTCCTTACCAGGTTATCCGGATAACCACGCGAGCCGTATAGTCCAATTAAGTCCTTAACTGCATTCTTGTAGACCTCGATGGTGCTACTAAGGGTGGCCATCCGTGACATCTCGCCCGAGAAGGTGCCTTTCTTGACATCTAATGGATGGGCTGAGTGCCATGGAATTCTTTCTTGATGGTTACGTGCCTTCCGATATGGCATATGTTGAAGCCTTCCATCGGAATCCCGATAGATCAACATGTCCAGAAACGGCTGAGAATACGCCGACACGTTCCATTCGATTGTGCAATTATAGAATTTTACTTTATTGATAATGCCAAGTGCCTCCGATTCACTAGAAGCATACACAATGGCAAGACAATCATCTATGTAACGACCGTAAAACGGAACACGGTCATCGTCGAGGATACCACACTCTTTCTCGTAGTGTAGTCCATATAGGTTAGCCAAATCAGGGGAATCTGCTACACCCATAGCAAGTCCCCGATGTTGGTGATAAAAGGTCCCCTCGAATTTCACAATCAAGTTCTCGTTACCAATAATAAGACATCTCTCAAATAATCTCAGCAGATTAACTGTGTCTTCGTCGAAGCTATCGACAAGCTTTTCACCTTTAATGAACTCGCGTCCAATTACAGATGCTACGTAGTCATGTAGGACAATGCCCTGAGCTACTTCTAGATCTATATGCGGGTAAAAGGCTACGACATCGCCAGTGACTATAAAGTATTTGCGATTGGGCCGCAACGAGAGCCTACTTAATTTTATCGCCAGATCTTTCGTTCCATGAATGATAGAAGGCGCCGACATGATAATCGGTTTAAGTTTTTTACTGACATATTTTGCGGCTGGGTTTTGTATAGCCGAGTGGCATGGTATGATCGGTCTAAATTTAACCGGTGTTTTGTGGATCTTGGGGATGCCATAAAACTCCGGGATCTTAAAGTTCTCCGTAGGGATGACGCCCTTCTTACCCTTAGGTATGAGGTGTCGGAAGAATTTACCCAGTTGTGAGGCGGGGTCAATTAAATCCGCCAGGTCAGCAATAGCTGCCATGTCAGTCGCTGTTTTTGTAAGTTTACTAAATGCGATGAGCGGATTGAGGATTTTATAATCCTCTGGGTTGTTTAGTAAAGCGTACGATTGTTCTATGATCCAGTCTCGCCGGCTGACTGCTAAGCCTAAGTTCTTATCAGTACCAGTGACAATGTAGTCATTGTCGATTAAGAACTTCTTCAAGCGGTGTGTCTTGGGGTCTAGCGAGAAATATGGACCCTTCGGCGAACGGTCTGGGATACGTAATAACGATCGGTCAACAAAGGACCTCCCAGCCCGAATACCGCGTTGAAGATATTCCGGTAAACGAGGTAACTCCCCTTTACGCTCATGGGGAAACTCGTAGTCAGGATCATAGTCGGACTCCATTCCATATTGACTAAAAGCAAAGTAAAGTCGCCATGTGAGACGAGCTTCGAAATCTTCCCAAGCTGACTTTATTAAGTCCTTATTCAGTTTGGTCGGGAACATGAAATTCATGCCCGTGCTTAAGTGGAGATGTATGTCATCAGGCAACGTCACACCAGGAGAAATGTGCACGAAGGCACGATATCGAGCAGCGGATAATATATTTATGGGTACAGTAGACAAAATATATAAAATTGCTAGTGGACGAGGTATCGTGAGATACCAATCAGGATAGGAGGAGGGGTTGTCATACTTACAGGTGTTCACCCGGACGACTAAGCCCGACCCTTCCCCTTCCTTGCCTTCTTCGAAGTCGAGGAAACGGCTTTCCTCGGCTTCTTCTCGGCGCCGGACTTCTTGGACTTGCCGGACCCGGCCTTTCTCGAATGAGAAGGACCGGGGCCACCTCGAGAGGTGGGCGCGGAGCGTTTTCCGGGCTTCTTCTTCGGGCCAGCCTATAGATTGAAGAAAAAGGAGAGTATCGATCAGTAATAGATCATGAAGTTCACATTTCACCCGCCAACTTGGCCAAGCCAGAACCAGAGTTCCGGCCTGACGGTTGATGGAGAAAGATGGACTACTCACTTTCCCGGCAAGAGCCTTAGCGACCGCCGAGGACACCATCTTCTGAACAGATTCAGAAGTGATGTCGCCCATCTCGACGTCGGTGTCGGTCTTGAGGGCGGACTTGGCCTTTTTCTTGGTGGAGGAGGCTAGCTCCTGTGTTTCCACCATGATCCAGGCGCGAACACCTATCGGGACCAAGTCCTCGCGGATGGAAGCGTAGACCTGCTCAGCGGCAGGGTCCGTTTTCCATCCGCGAAGGACGACCTCCCCATTCTCCGAGTCTCCAAAGATCGGCCTCTGGGCCGAGTCTTTGATGGCCTCCCAACGTCGGGCAATGACAGGGTGGAGGACTCCCCAGATGGACTGGGGACGGAGAAGAGACTCCAGGTGTTCGACATCGCGCTGCTTGGCGGCAAGCGCGGCGGTGAACACCGTTTTCGATCCCTCAGCAGCGGACTGAGAGATCGAGGCAAGATCCTGCTTGCCGGTGGGAGTCTGGGCGAACAGTGATGACAACTGAACGCTGGGGGAGGACTTCCCCCTGAAAGCAGGGGGAAGTTCGTTCCTGGAGCTGAGCTCCGTCCACTTGGCTACAGTGGACCTCGCCGATACCAGTTTCCTGGCGATGGCTTGCACCTCAAGGAGAGGTGCGCGGAGAGGAACGCGGTACTCCGAAGGGAGTGCCGCAAGCAACTCAGACAAGGTCGAGCAGCTTTGGTACTTAGAGTACCGTGCCGATGAATCGTCGGCAGAGGAGGCGGCAGCCTGTGCGGCTGCAGCTGCTATGTCACGGCGATCATCATCGTCAATAGTAAAAGCGGACGAAGAGACAGCGGGCGCACGACGAGAGGACGAGGTTGTTTGTCGAGACATTCTAGTCTGGTATGCGAATACAACGAAGTGGAATTGAGACGAATGTTAGGGTTAGGGGGGCCGCTCACTGTCGAGCGAAGCGAGGCAGTGAGGATGCGATTCGTCGAGGCTG